>LPNX011044091.1:486231-595281 GCA_001517045.1 Pseudotsuga menziesii | reverse complement strand
TATATTATGGAAAAACGAGTATAAATACCCTCTCAAGTCTTCACTTTGGTAATGTGAAATTTCGGTGGAATGCTCTGAGATTTTTCGGGTGCCTGTGGACTGAGGCAAGCTCGTTGACTGAGGCTGGAATTCGGGTGACTGAGGCAAATGACTGTGTTTTTATTCGGTGGTAGCAGCAGGATGAAGCAGCCCCTGAATTTTTTTGTAGCAGTATAAATGAGCAGCAAACAGTCACGAACTTCTTCAGCATTTAAACAATCCTCTTTCCTTTTCATTTGCAGCAACAATATACAATAGATGAACAACACTGTTGGAGGCTTTTTCCACACTTGCTTGGGGTCAAATAAATTATCCAACGAAATTGTAAGGAAGTGTATTCGCTGGCTGAGGTAAAAACTCGTGACTGAGGAGATATTTTCTTATCTTTTGCAAGAGTATACCAGTGCAAGGGTGGAAGGCTCCCAGTGGTGAATTTGACCAGCAACAACATCCACAAATTGACATCTACAGTAGTACCCCGAATTTCTGAATAGTCATCCACAACATTAGCCCTAGCAGTCCGAATTTTCCTTCTTATACAAAGCAAAACATTCCCAAATTTCTTAGTCTTGTGGTGAGGTAGGGTTATACCAACACATGTCTTGGAGACCTCGGTGGTGAACAAGTCTGAACTTGATTGTGGTGATTTGGATGATGGTTACTGTTGCTAGATCCTAGCCTTTTCACAGTGTTTTCTTCAGGATTGAACAGTCTAATTTTGATGTTGCTCCTTGTCAACATACAGACCCGAGTTTGACTCCAAATCTGTGGAGTATAGCAGCAGCTACAATACAGTGACATGTCTTTGAAAGAAGAGCAATGATGCACGATGGTTGAGATCTTCTACAGACACATACACAGCCCAGGTATGAAATACTTGACTGATAAAGGTATGTATACTACTATTGAATACACTCAGACATGATACACTGTGAATAAGCAGTGATATACAGAGATAATTCCTATACAGTATGAAGTAATGATGTATACTCCATGCACATGATAATGATGAATGCTTTATACAACTGAGGATACATACAGTGGTGTAGAACAGTCAAATATACAGTAGTATCTTTGGATGTGTTAATACAGATATGAGCAGCAAACAGTGACAAGTATACCTTATGATGATGTCTGATGATGATGCATGTATGGTGTACACTTGATACTCCATAATAATGTTGATGATGCACACAATGATGACATGATACTCCTATGATATGATGCAAAATGCATATACTGTATTGTTTACAGTTATACATACAGTGGAACATGAAACAGTGATGATACAATGATAGTGCATATACAGTGTGGTATACAGTACAGTGTTATTGTCATGATAAAATAATGGCATACACATTGTTCCATGGTGATTTGTCTGTGATGATGATGCCTTGTACACTCTAATGCAAATCCTATGATAATACATAGCCTATGATGATGCAAACCCTAGCTACTATATGATGATGATATGGCATGAGGTATGAAGATTTATAGTGAAGATAAGATGGCAGTGGTAAAGTACAGTGATGTATGCACAATGATGACTGTGTTATTTTGGCATTGATGGCAGTGGCATACTAGTTCCATCCTTGAGCCTTGGGCAGTGGAGTGATCAGATTGACAAAATTGACACTGACATGTTTGTGTTTGAATACATTTGACTGTGAAAGTGTGGTGAATTTGATTTGAAGTTTTACCAGCACATTGTCCACATGTACAGCAGTTACCAGCACACTATCCACATGTACAGCAGCAGACAGATACAAACCCTATAATGTTGATGATACTGTTTTGATGCTTATGGACAGAATAAGAAGTGATGACATGAATGAAGAATTGCTAGGACAGAATGCTCTGGACACAGACATTGTGAAGATTGTGAATTGCTGATATTATTCCTGACTGAATGCTTTGTACAAGGTGTTGTACACAGGCCTGATGAAACAATATTGACAGCTGTAAATAAACAGTGATGGGTATGCTATTGACTTGTTGACACATCTTATGAAAGTGATCTGTGACAGCTGATGGTTAGTGGTTACACTCTATGATGAACAATGTAATTCATATCCTATGATGTTCCAGACTTTGTTGGTAATCTTGGAACCTTGATGACATATGCATGCCTTGATTCTTCCTGTGGATGATGATGCTTAAGCAGCACAAGAGCAAGACTAGATGATGGGCAGATCTTTGTTGAATTGGCATGATGATGAGAGCAAGTGTTGATGAGCAGTTGACCAACAGATGAAGTACTGACCAAAGGTTGTTTAGCAGCAGTGTTGATAAAGAGCAGAGATTGATGATCAGTGATAGGAGCGGTATGATGACTTGACAGTGAGCAGCGTTGATGATGAGCAGAGATAATGAGCAATGTTGATGATGAGCAAATGAGCATGAGCAGAGACAGTTGACAGCAGATTAAAGAGACAAGTGATTGATGAGATGATAAGCTTTAATTTGAAAAGCAAGCTTGTCTTGCCTTTGAGGTTAGGATACCTCAAACCCTTCTTAGTAGGGTCTAAGAAAACCAGGCAGGGTCCTGGATGCAGAGTAGGTGCTCTTCATATCAGTAGGTGCTGATTTTACCTCACGGTTGTAGCCGGACCAAAACTAATATAAAAAGATTACAAATTTATATGGTGTTGTGTTCTTTTGTGTTATGGTTCTTGATGATTCAAATGCTTATGATATGTTTATGAAATGATTATGAGATTGGTAGAATGATGAATGAGTAGTTAATTGTGACAAGCTAAGAAAAGTTTTAAAATTGGCTTCACACTGATTCACCCCCCCTCTCAATGTCTAACACCCTAACCCTAGATCAACCTTGAACATCTCCAAGAACCCTAGCACTCCAAACAAAGAGATGATACAATGAAGAATACACAACAGAGAGAGACTAGTGCACTACTCTCCTCTTCTCACATCTCTAACACAAGATGATGAATGAATAGTATATATGGAAGGACCATCTCCTTCCTCTATACACACACACACACTTGTATGTAACTTATTATTTTCTATATTATTGTAACTAAATGATAAGAGCAACTATTTGTATATAGTAAGCCAATAAGTCATACGATCAATAAACTGATCATCACTAAATTGCATAGCATGCAATCTACAAGCAGTACAATAATAAATAAATAAGCAATAGATAAGATAATTTTATCATGTCCAACAAATAACCACAAATAGGTCAATGGGACTGCAAGTAAAATAGTACCAACACATTGTGAAAGCACAAAGGAACACCTCTATATAAAAAAGACAAAATATAGTGACCCACGAAAGAAACTTGCTAGAAAAATAGTTTTGGACAATATTGGTATAGAATGTCAAATACAATCCACCCACAATCATCCCATTAAAGAAGAGTTCCAAGTCTAACACCAAAACAATGAATATTTATGAACTTCAAGCACCAATCAATGGCAATGCAATGAAATGGATCTTGGACAACTACTCATTACTTTTACAAGCATCAAACTTAACAAAACTACTACCACCTATCTATTATGAAAAGAAAATCTGACAATAGCAAGGATGCATACTCCCAAAATCTATTGGAACTTAAGCCTTACCGGTGTTGCACATCCCCAAGTTCCAATGTCGACATGAAGAGGTCAACAACCATATCAATATTGACACATGTCAAAGGTGTCATGATGGATTGAACTTGAAGTTGACAATTGACAACCATCAAAAAGAATGATACATCTTTATCATTCAATTAGCCAATTGCTGTTGTCACCATAAATTACAGTACAAGCAACTAGAAAGTATAAATGCAATGATGCATACATGGTGGCAAAGGATAACTCATGAATGAATTGATATTTATTGATCATAACTCCTTTATTTAAATTTTATACAATAGAAAGGACCTTTGGACTTCAACATCCATGAGGTTTGTTGGAGTTCATGAAGACTCTTCATCTTCTTATTTAAAACTCAAAAATTATTTACATCGTTTACACAAAACCATATTCCTTGCGGATTAGGTTTTTAACATTTCCTCGCTTTATCCGAAGAGTTGTTCGTGAGTCCAAGTATCTGTATGAACTTTTCAAGATTTTCTCTTCCAAGCACTTTAGTGAAGATGCTTGCAATTTGCTCATTCATGGAACAATGTATTAAGTGAACTGTTTTGGATTCTAAATGGTGTCAAATCCGATGGTACTTCGTGTTGATGTGCTTGGTTCAATCATGGAATCTGGGATTCTTGGCCAACATGATTGTAGAAGTATTGTTGATCAGTAGGGGAGTGGAATTCTCTTGTTTCTCCTGCAAATATTCAAGTATTTTCCTAAGCCACACAATCTCCTTCGTTGCTTCCTCAACAGCCAATATTCTGAATCTGTTGTTGAATTTGCTAAAACCAGTTGGTTTGCATGATCTTGAGAAGACAACTATTGATCCAAGACATGAGGTAGACTAAAGTAAACACTCCCATCTCTTTGTAGCCATCAAAGCCTAAATCATAGTACCCAATAAGTTTGAAGTCAACCACCTTATAATACTTGAGTCCAAATTCCTGAGTCCCCTTCAAGTATCTTATAAATCTTTTGGCAGCAGACCATTGTCCTTCACAAGGTTTTTGCATGAACCTTGAAAGGATCCCAACAACAAATGAAACATATGGTCTAATGGTGGTAAGGTAGATAGGGATTCCCACAAGCTATCGGTAATTGGTTGCATCCTCCAATTATTTTCCTTCATTTGATGTGAGCTTCAAATTATGTTCCATTGGAGTAGAAAGAGGGTTGCATTCTGTCACGCAAAATCTATTCAATAGTTCTCTAATACACTTCTTCTGGGAGATGAATATCTACATAGGATGTTAAGTCACTTCAATTCCCAAGTAGTAGTGAACATGTCCCAAATTTGTCATCTCAAAGCCATTCTTCAATTCGTCCTTTATGGATGCAATATAGCTTTCATTGTTCCCTGTCATCAAAAGATCATCTACATACACCACAAGATACACAACAAATCTTTCAACTTTCTTTACAGACAATGTTGTGTCATCAAGATTAAAATGTTTGAAATTTAACTTCAGAAAATGCTCAGTTAGCTTTTCATACCATGCGCAGGGTGCTTGTTTGAGGTCGTACAATAACTTGGTGAGTTTACATAGCTTTTGGTCTTTCCCTTTCATAACAAAGTATTCTATCTGAGCCATGAAGACATTCTCTTTCAGGTTTCCATTCAAAAAAGCAATCTTCACATCCATATGATGAACTTTCCACCCATTTTGCGTAGCCAAATACAATAAGGTGTGGATGGTGTTGTCACCTAATACACACTTAACACAGAAAAGTCTCCCAACTGCTAGGTGTGTTCTTGAGGGGAACTATGAGTTTAGAACCCATTGTCACCCCATTTCCTAACTCCTTTGTTTAGACCCAACTCCCAAAGGTCAAGGGGGGTAATCCCTACTTACGCAGTTTCTTAAAGGTTTTAATTAGGAGTTAAAATTTATTAAGGTTTACTTATGTTCAATGACAAGCAATCATGCAAAGATGCAACAATTTTCAATGACAGGGAAGCCCTTTGCAATTAAAGAATGTAACAAAATAATCTCACAATTCCAGAGCCTTAATTATTGGGTTTTGGAGTCAATAATCAATGCTTGTCAAAATAAAACAATAGATAGACTAAGAACTTGTAATGAAATGAATCCCAAATCTTTAGCATATTCAATGAAATGACTTGTTCATTAAAATAACTCGACTTGCACAAAATAAAATTGAACTTGAAAGTAACTTGCTTCGAATAGTAAAGAGCTTGAATTGAAAAGTGCTTTGACAGTAAATGTGAGAATGAAACCAGAGAGCAATGTTTTGCAAGCGATCCTATAAATTTTAGTTAATTTTAGGTCTTAGTTGAACTTGGGGGAATTAATATGTGAGACCAAATCCTAGTTAGTGTGACTACCCCAGACACTTGTCTCTTTCGATTTGAGAGAGATTGTTGGGTGCTCAACAAGAGAACACAAGGTTCCCTTCTAGCTCCGCAAGTCAATCCCAAAGATTGTTAGGCCTTCAACAAGAGGACATTAAGTGCCACGAGGCTCCCAACAACCTCTACCTGATCCAGGAGGATCTCCAAGATCAATCAAAATGCAAACAGAAGCTTACAGCAGTGTAGAGCTTGACGAGAGCTTTCCAATGACGTTCATTTCGCGAGAAACAGCCTCCAGATGTGAAAGTTATTGAGTTTTGAAATTTCGACAAAACTGGTAAAAGTGGCAAAAAAGGGGGGCACATGGCACATCCACAGGGTGCCACATGGCATGCACAATTAATATGCAAGTGCCACATGGTCGAGATGGTGACATGGCAGATGAGTTGGACCAATAGTTGGATGACATGTGGCAAGGTAGGCGTCCATGTGGACCAACCAAGGCTCGCCACGTGGCATCTTGGTTGCCACTTAATTTTCAACCAAGATGACATCTTGGTTGACATTATGTTCCAGAACTCTTGTATGTAAGCTTTTCTAAGACTTAATAAGATCGGCCTTCTCATTGGAAGTGGCCCGCTAACGTAGCCCAAGAGGGGTGAACTCCATTATCATCTGTTGACTGCAATTTTGTGGTTTGCATACTTGTTTATTTACTTTTGTGGTTTTGATTAAGCATTTAAAATTTGTCTTTTAAAAGTCTTTTATGAGATTAAGCATTCCAATCTTCACATGCAAATGAAATGGTGAAAAAGATCCTGTCAATTTTAGATCACTACCCCTCTAGCTCCATAGGTCGACCTTTCTTTTCTCAATTTCTTATCAAGATAAAAATTGGGTGCCTATTAATCTAGCCAACTCAAATCTTCTCCCTTTCTTGCCACCCACGGTCGGACCAACCAATAAGGGGAGTGAANATATCAGGATTCCTGATATGGATCCGAAACGTCGACACGATCATTTCGATACTGTGGTTTCTCCGACAGCAACATCAATAAGGGGAGTGAATACTGGGCAAAGATTAGGGCAATGGTTATTTGCTTTAAAATAAAGAATAAAAGAACTTTAAAGAGATTTAATTGTACTAGCCAGCACAATATTGCAAGGATGGCAAAGCCAACTCACTTGCAAGGTGTGGACACAAAAGAATAACTTGAAGCAAAATTATGAACTAACACTAGCCTCACAACCCACTTTCTAAATGGAAAGGATGGGGCAAAAAATAAACTTCAGGAAAGAAAGCAAATTATTCTAGCCCTTCTTCAATTGTTATGCAAGGGTGGGCAAGCCCAACTTCCTCTGCATGCAATGGATGGAAAATTTCAAAGAATAACAAATGTTAACCTAGCCACACAACTCTCTTCCTAAAGAAGAGATGGGGAAAGCAATCAAAAAATAATAATGGAAAATAATAAGCCCTGGCCCCTCTTCACTTGCAATGCAAGGGTGGGCAAGCCCTACCTCCTTTGCATGCAAGGGATGGCTAAAATAAACCTCAAATATAACATTGAAAATCAAACAAAGAATCAAGTACAAGAGACTCTCTTGGACTTGTTACAATGACAGAAATTTCAGCCCCTTATTTTTAAAGAATATGAGAGAATAAGAAGGAAAAAGAACCCTCAAAGCATGGACCTCAAAGTAGTTCTAGCTAGAAATTTTCTGCACTCTTTTTTAACCAAATTTTGGCATAACCTCCCCCTGCAAAACGAAAAACCTGCAAAAAACAGCAAGGAAAAAGTAGTGAAAGATTCCCAAAATCACTTTAGGACACCTTCCATAAAAACAAGAAAAATTGTGCAATAAATGTAATAAAAATTATGGAAACGATAGCTTCAAATAACTTGTGAAATGAAGATTTAAACTAGACTTGAAAATGCAAGTAGAGATAAAGATAAATGCAGAAATTAAATCAGAAAAAGATGAGGAAAGAGTGCTCTTTGTTCTTCAATTTGAAGAAGTGGGCCATCTAACCCTAGAATCCCACTCTCCAATCTTAGCAACCTTCAACTTTTAAAAAAATTGCTACACAGAAAGAAGTGAGTTCCAAAAGATGTATCAAGAAATCATAGGGTTCAAACCAAAAATTATGAACTTCTTAATAACAAATCTGAAAACTCATGAAATCTAACAAAAATGAGTAGATCTCACCAAGGCAAAGAAATTTGCCTCTTTGGCCCCTCCAACCACTTGTGCAACTATGAAGCATAGAAGCAAACCGCCATAAGATCCAAGACACACCAATTTTCCTCCAAAGATTTTTATTAAAATCCCAAATGGCTGAAAATTGCAAAGCTCACAAAAATGGGAGCACAATGGTAGCAAGAGAGAGCAAGAGAATGGGTGCATGAGAGATTGTCTCACAAATAAGGAGGGTAAGCCTCCTTAAATAGGAAAAGAGTGAGAGAGGACCCCATGTGCATGTTTGCCACTTGACACATGAGTGAGGAAAGGACCCATGGAGAGGGGGGCCCACTTCCTAGAGATGGCAACTTCAAACTTAAGAAACAATTGCATGGGGGGGCCTTTTGCCTCTAATGTCACCTTAGGAACATAATATAACATTTGGAAACTTAATTTTCCCTCCCCAAGTGAAGTCACTTTAAAAAAAATTGTCATTCTAATTAATGGCCAATTTTCTTGGTTTTTTGGACTGACTTAAGAAAACATGCCCAAAACCTTATAGCAAAACTCGCCCAAATTAACTTCAAACTTGGCCCAAGGGTGTAGGGGGTGTCATGCCATTGATTTTGAGTACCGATACCCTATTTATGGACATTAGGTGCCACTTATCCCTCTTTACATTACAACTTTTTATGTCGAGTGACATTTTTAATTACCAAAAATTAAAAAATCCTAGGTAAAACTTAATGAAATTCCGCAAAACTCTTTTAATGTCTAGCATGGTAATATACAACATTCCTAGACCTTAATCACCCCTTGGACTCTAGCATTAGAACGCCTTTCACCACTTTGGAGGAATTTTTAAGTGAAAAACTCAGACAATTAAAATCATTGAAAAGAAATTTTAATTATCCAAGGGAAAAAACACTCAATAAAAGGACTTCCCTAATGATAAAGTCCTACAAAACTAAGTTTTACAAAAATTTGACCCTCATGTTGACATATCATTACAAAATCCCCCTCAGGGGTGCAGAAATTTCATGGAGAAAAGTTAAGAAGAGAAAGAGGAAAAACTACCTCGCTTGAAAAAACTTTGTCCAGTACATCTTGATCATATTCATGCTACATGGTTGCCCACTAAATTGTTAGGTGGTCAACAGATGGTAGCCCATTTTGTTGTGGGGGAGAAAGTCTCTTCATAGTTGGTGCTTTCCTTTTGTGCATAGCCTTTCACCACAAGCCTTGCTTTGGGCTTGTCAAGTTAGCCATCTAATCTATACTTATTCTTGTAGACCTACTTGCAGCCAATTGGTTTGGTTCCAAACAGAGGATCCACCAACTTCCAGGTTCCATTCTTAATGAAAGCATCATACTCATTTTGCATGGCTTCTTTCCACTCATCACGAGCAACAACTTCTTCAAAACAAGTTGGTACAAGGTTAGCAGATGAATTCAATTCACAATCATATGAGCCATCCAATTCTTCTACATAACCTGAGTCTGAATTATTTGCATCTCCTCCATCTTCTTGGTTAGTTGAACTTCTTGTTCCTGTCTTTCCAATTTCATCCAAATGGACACTTTCAAGTGTCTTTGTGACCCATTTCAGAACTTTTCATGAAGGCCCAAGTTAATCATTTGGTGGTGCTTCATTCTCTTCAAGATTTAGTCCTCCAATTCTTTGAATCAAATCATCTAGTTGAACTTCATGTTTAGGTGAAGTGGCCAAGAACTTCTTCTTCTTCAAGTTGTCTTTCAATAGACACGTCATTTTTATTTATTTCAAGAAAAATGACATTACTAGAAAGATTAAACTTTTTGTTTACCTAATTGTAAAGACAATATGCTGTAGTGGTGTTTGAGTACCCCAAGAAGATGCATTTCCAACTTCGAGCACCAACCTTGTTTCTTTGTTCCTTTGGTACCAAGGCATGACAAGGGGAAGCAAAATGCCTCACCAAAGGGGTGTTGCCATACCACATTTCATATGGAATCTTGTTTGTAAGAGCATGAGAGGGACTTCGATTTCTCAAATAGAATGCACATAAAGTTGCATCACCCCAAAACATCAATTTGACATTTTTGAAAAGTTTTGTTCATTCTTTCTACCACATCATTTTTCTAGGGATTGTATGGAACTGTAGTTTGATGTGTAATCCCATGGTGATGAAGATGGTTTTCAAAATCATTAGAAGTGTATTATTTTCCATTATCAATACAAAGTGTGCCAATGTAAGATTTGCTTCACTTTTAACCTATATATGAAATTTTTTTAATGTTTCACATGCCTCATATTTTCTATAATAATTATACCCAACACATTTTGGTGTAGTCATCAACAAAGGTCATGAGATATTTATTACCATTGGTAAGAGGAACATGATTGGGGCCACACAAGTCATAGTGTATCAACTCTAACTTTCTACATGCTTTGAATTTCGATTCATGAAATGGTTGCTTACTATGTTTGCCAAGAATACATGCATCACAATGTTTCAACTTCTTTGGAATGGTGGGAAAACCAGAAAACACATTATTTTTCAACAAATGGATACTATTATAATTTGTGTCCATATCTAGCATGTTTTAAAAAACTGGATGGCAATGTACTTCTTCATGCTAAAAGAGGCGGGCAAAATTTTGAGCTCTTGTAGATGATCCTTTCAGCTTCAACAACTTTCCATTTTCATATCCAGTCATAATGGCCTAGTTGTCAAAGGACTTCCTTATCTCTACTATTCCATCGAACATATGGATGGAATGGCATTGTTGAATCCGCACCAAGGACAACAAGCTTCTCTACCACTGTGGGAGATAGAGAACATTATGCAACAAAAAATCGAGAAATCCAAGTAGTTTGAGCCTAATGGAACCAATTCTCTTCGGTTTGAGGGTGGACTTATCTGCAAAATATACTATGCCATCTATATTGTCATTCAGTTCTTCAAAATAATCTTTTCTAAATGTCATGTGGGATGTTGCACTAGTATCAAGCAGCCAAGTATCTTTCCAAGATGAAAATGAAGTGATCTCATTTATTCCAATATTACAATGTGCAACAATAAAATAGGTAGATTTAGGAGCTTAACCAATCTCTTGGGCTTTACCGTGGTCTTCTTTCTTCTGATTATGTTTTTCTTTGATTGTATCGCAAGGGGGCCAACAGTCAGGGAGCTTAACCAATCTCTTGGGCTTTATCAAAGATTGTATCATGTCCATTCTTCCCACAACATCCACAATGTAAGTTTGGTATCTTATTTGTGTTGTTTCTACCCCTACCTCTAAAATTCTTTCTTCCACATCCCCTTTTGTTGTTCTCTCCCTTAAAAGAGTCTTTTGAATGGTTCTTAGCTTTCTAAGCAGGGCATGGGATCTCTCCAATGGGTTGGAGGGCCTTCTTTCCAAGAGCTTTCTCTTTGTTTGCAATCTTATCCACCAAAGAGTCAAAGGTGAGGTCCTCTAGTTTGTCACTAGATTGAAGTGATTCAAGATAGTGTGAAAGTGTGGGGTAGAGGAACTAGACAAAGGCAGTGAGCAGAAGGTCTAGCTTCATCCCAAAGGCATTGAGCTTATGCATGATTGCCTTAATATCGAATGCAACAATCATAGGATCATTGTCCTTCACTTCTAAATTGAACGGCTTTAACATCAACTAAATTAGCTCCAACTCATAATGTAAGTCATATAGGTATTTCAATCATTTTAACTTTTAAGGCAAGATTTTGCTTGTACTTTGTAGTATATGTTGGCTCACCTCTTCACTTACTGTTACAGTAATCATTGCCAATGCCTTCTTGTCTTTGGTTTTCCACACAACAAGTTCTTCCTCTAATTTTTGTTGTTTTAGGTCGAAGGTCAAGGGGCTAATTCTTGTTTCAATGGTCACTCCTTCACATACGCCATCCCACAAGTTGTAGATGAATGTGTAGTTGATCTTCCTTGGCCACTCTGAATAGGTGTATTTTCCGGTAAGCACTACTCCAACAGAGAAGCCAACGCATGCATTTTCTGCAAACGTTACAATCTACAACAATGAACTTATTCTGACAAAAACAAGAGATAGTACAAAAATAATAGCCTTACAGGTCTACAATCTATGCCAAGGAAATTTACAGTCTTAAACCCTTGAGATACAATAATAACACTTCTCAAAATAAAGTTGCAGGATCCAATATTCAAAATTAGACAACACTATCACTGTCAACATTGATATTAGGGTTTTCTCGCCAACAAAACCACTCAAATAAACTCAGATGGCAATAGCACCAACCATAAAGAATACAATATAGTAGACAACAGCAAAAATCCAATGCATTCACCGCATACTCTTGCAACGATGGCATTCACAAAGCACGAGCGACTACTTCACACATTGAAAACGACATACCGACATTCTGATGACTCAATACCAACATTGTTTTGTTGCATCTCATATCGATTTTCCATGCAATGGTCTCAATGGTGGATCTCATACATAGGTCATGTTTACAAACTATCGACACTAGAGTTAATACGAAACAATAAAAAATACTCCAATATATACATTAGTGCATACTCATTCAATGGTATTCAACGAACATCTGGGACATAACCAATCTTCAATGCAGCTAGGTCTGAAAACATTGTAATATGCAGCACATATCGAGTCTTCAACGCAACAATGGAGAGAAGAAGGGAAAACACTACAATACACAGCAACAACTCAACAATACTCTTAAGTGATATTATTGTTGAGATTCACAATGAAAGCAAGGAATCAAATAAAACAAAATACAAACCCAAATTCAACAATAAAAAGTAGAAAAAGGTAATACTCAACAAAGCATTGGAGTTGTCCACAAATGTGTTGGAGGAGACGGATAAAGTGCACAACTAGGAGAAAACCAGCCAAATAAAAGGCACTCATAGGAGATAAACCAGCCCTAGTAAATGACTTGTAACAAATCAACCAATGTGTGTGCAAACAACCTACAATAAATGCATAAGGCGGGAAACCAGCTCTAGACAATTGTGCATTAGAGAGAAGTACGCCACCCAAAAAGAGAACCCAATCACAACTAGAACCTAAAGCATGAAAAGGAAAACACAAGATACGTGTGACCATAAGATTAACACTTCAGATTAAAGAATGATATTCATTAGCTAAAGAATGGTCTCTAGTCTTAACAAGATCACAGAAGAGCGGCTATAGACCCACATAGTTGGAACACACTCCTTGCAAGGGTTAATGGACTAGCATATCAAAGTTGACTACGTTAGCCTTAATCATAACCTAGTCATACAATATATTCATACCCAACCAAATGCATTTAATGACACAATAAGAGTTAGCCATAGTCAAATGTGAATATTATACCATTCGCAACTAGCCCTACATAAGTATAGACAAGAGAGTGGAGCACCAAGCATGAAAAGGAGAACACAAGATGTGTGTGCCCATAGGCTTAGCACTTATTAAATGAAAGAATGATGCTCATAATTTAAAGAATGGTCTCTTGCCTTAACAAGATCACCTAAGATAGCCCCAAGGGGTAGTTCAGTTGGTTGGTGCTTTCGAGTCCAAGACCAAAGTAGTTGAGGTCAGAGGTTGAATTCTCTAGGTCCTTCAGGGTTAGGCTCCCGAACCTAGAGCCGACAAGGTGAGGCCCCTTCGGGTGGGCCCCCCGAGAATTATTACCGTCGATGTAGTGAGCCCTCTATCTTCTAAGGTTATAAACCACATGAAAGAAAAACAAGATCACCCAAGATGATATTATTATTTACAAAAAATGTTGATTTGTGTATTTAATATTTATAACAATTCATGTAGGACAACCACCCAATATGGGTTATGGACCCACATAAGTGGGGCACATTCCCCAAGAAGGTTACTAAGCTTACACATCAAAGTTGTCTAGGTCAGCCATAATGATAAACTATTCATACAATAAATAATCACATTAATGCCCAACCAATTGCATTAATGACACGATAAGAGTTGGTTGTAACTAAATGTGAAAATTACACCATTATAAACATCTATTAAGTCATGTACCTATTGTCGTTGATTATAATATACAGGTGAGAAAGAAAAAAATGTTTCTTTGTACTACTATAAACAATACTTTATAAAACATACACATACCCATAAACCTCCATGTCTTGTTAATTGGATGTCAAGTGTTAGTCGTAGAGTGATCTGATGGTTCATCTTCACCTCAATCTTAACAACTATTGATATATGGCTTGGCACTCGATTCGTCAATGATCTCTATTTAAAGAGGATAGAGGTTCCTTAGCTCGATGACCGAATGTGAGAAACCCATCTGTAGAATATTCATTTGGATAACATATTGCCTCAAGTAGCTATTTGTCTAGGGTCATGGGTTGTTTATCAGTTTGAAAGTTTTAACCACATAAAAAATCAAAGTGTTGATCTATGATTTGTTTGTGTGAGTGATTGGTCAAGGTGTTCAATCTTTTAGAAATATCCTATGTTAGCCAAACATGGTATCAAAGTGCTTATGAAGTTCTGCTTTTGTTATTAATCAAGATCTTGAAACAAATTGTTGTATGCATCAAAGGCTTTTTGGTTTCTAATGTTCCTAAGCATTTCTAGGTTGAGAGAGGTATTCCATTACGTCCAGAACATTGCTTTCAATTGGAAACGATTTTCATTTCACTTGAAAACGCTTATGTTTGCCAAAAATACAGCCATTTTACCAAATCCAAAGGTATATTGTTTATAATTATGGATTTTTCCAAAACAAAATCTCATATTCTTTCAGATTTTAGCTTGGTTTTCTATTTTATTCCCAATTGCTTCCATTTATGGTGCACTTAGTGCAAACTCAACAAATCGAAATAGAGCAAAAAAAGTTTTCGTGACTCTATATGTTGTTTGTCGTGCACCTTGTGCGAACTTAGTAAACCAAAAACAATGAGAAAACTTACATTTTATGGGTAACGTAACCAAGGACTAAACCCAAATATGAGGAATTTCAGTTTGGAATTATCCTTTTTATTTTGTGTGGCCGTGTAAAGTATTTTGTGGGCCAAAAATCAAGGTTTTTTGAGTAAGCACGCTCTCCCACTACAACACCCTCATTCTCCTCCATAATATTATTAAATATTTTGCTTAACTAACTTGGTTGAGAGTTACTTTAATAAGAGGTCCTGGGTTCAATCCTTCTTTTGTTACTTTTATAAAAATTCATGTAACTTTAATTTATAAAGTAACCACATTGTAAAATTGTTTCCCACTTGTTTTGTAAAAGTTGGTCACTTAGTTTAAAACAACTTATTTGTAAAAGTGAGCTTACATTCAAAGTTAGTAAGGGGGGGAATTATTTACTGCATTTTTGCTCCCGTCACCACATGGACCTTTTCCTGCCACGTGGCTCCTTAGCTCCTTTTTATGCATTTCTTCAAAAGGGCATAACTTTGGCATTCAAAGTTTTGTTTTAAACTACCTATCTTTTCGAGATCTTTGCATCTAAACCATTAGTTTCTAATTTTGAATCCATACTACCTGCATATTATAATATGGCCACTCCATATGATATTTTGCTTACCAGTACCAACTACTTCTCATGGAAAGCCTATATGGAGGATGGCCTACGAAGTAGGGGACTTTACCAAATTAACTTGGAAAAAGAAGATCACCTTGGCAAAAGAAACTACCCCTATTGATGTTGACAAGAAAATAAAATGAAACAACAAATGTGACGAAGCACGTGGACCTTCAATGAATTAACAAACCAAATAAGGCTTGGGATAAATTGGAAATTGTGTTTAGTAAACACAATAAGATTCGAGGTTAGCAGCTTGAAAATGAGTTGGTTGCTTCAAATTCAAATGTCTTTTCTTGCATTCAAGACTCTCTATTTAAAGTCAAAACCCTTGAAACCTTAGTTAAAGAATGCAAAATAACTAAGCCAGAAAAGAAATGTATCCATGTTGTTCCTTCCAAGCCTGACCCTACCTAATCTATTTTTGTATCTACCTTTTACTCCATGAAAGAATCTCTAGGGACTTACTATACAAAACCCACTCTTGAATCTTTTTGTGATTTTGTGATGCCTTGATTAGAGAGAAAGATAAGATCATAGTGGCACAACAAAAGAATAGCCCAAGAATCCCAAGAAGCAACATCCTCGCAACAATAAGCAAAACAAGGGTCACAAACCCTCTCAACCAACTCATCCTTCCAATGGTGACAAGAAAACCAAACTGAAAGATAAGAAGACTGAGCGCCATTGCAATTTTTGAAGGAAAGATGGTCATGTAGAATCTAAGTGTTTCAAGAAGATGGTAGCAATAAAGAAGCACAACTTCAACCTTGAATCGTCTTCTAACTCTACAACTCATTAGCATGCACTTTCTATTCTAGTTTTTCCTTCAATGCATCTCCTTCATTTTTGCGTAATGAGTGGCTCATTGATTCTCGAGCATCTTATCATATGGCTCAAGATAAAGCCATTTTTTTTGTCTAAATGAATGTAACAACAAACGGATATTTGTTGGTGAAATTATATCTCTTTATGTTGTAGGATCTGGAACAGTGCAACTAGATGATGGTCAATTCAATGATGTATTGAATTCCAAGAATTTCTTGCAATTTGTTGTTAGTCTATCAAATCACTCATTCTAGTGAAGGAAAGACTATAGAATTTACACCTCGCCAAGTTAGAATCATGGATTTCAACGATCCTAAGCATGTCCTAGCAAGTGGAATTGTTGATCATATTACTAGTTTGTACAGATTTAACAAATTTTAGTCATCACCTTATCCCTTAGTTTTTGTTGCTCATAACGTTGACTTGAGCAAAATTTGGAAAGAGTGATTTGGTCATTTAAACTATCGCTCATTACAGCAACTAAGTAATCAAAAAATGGTGATTGGTCTTCCTCTCATCTCTAGCGAGGATGGTGTTTATCTCGACTGTGTCCTCGACAAACATCATTGAGACATTTTTAAGAAACGTGCTTCTTGGCAAGCCTCGGCCCCCTTGTAGCTTGTTCACAACCATTTGTGTGGTTAACTTCCTTCTGCTTCTTTTTCTAGCTTCAAGTTCTTCTTAACTTTCATTGATGACTTATCTAGACACACTTGGTTTTACTTCTTAAAACTTAAGAGTGAAGTTTTTGACAAGTTCTTGGCCTACAAGGCCCTTGTAGACATACAATATAGACATCAAATACACAAGTTAGAAACATATGATGGAAGCAAATATGTAAAAAAAATAACTAATTACTGCATTGTACAAGGAATTCAAATGCGAAATATTGTTCCATACACACCACAACAAAATGGTGTTGTTGAGAGAAAGAATCGCACATTAAAAGGGCCAATTGTATGATCCAAGCTAAGGGATTAAGTCTTCAACTCCCAGTTGAATCCATTAATTGTGCCAATTACATAGTCAATCGCCTTCCACAAAGCTCTAAAAGATATCACAATGGAAGAAGGCTGGAGTAACATTAAACCAGATGTCGACCACTTTCATGTGTTTAGTAGTGAAGCATGGGCTCACATTCCCGATGAAAAACAAAAAGCATTACAACCTAATAGTGAGAAGTGCATATTTGTTGGATACTATGAAGATAGAAAAGGTTAGACTTCTTCAACAAAAATCCATTAACATAATCTTTAGAAGAGAAGTTAAATTTGATGAAAATCTCTCAACATGCAAGCCTAATTTGGTGTTTATGCCATATGTGGCCTATGAGCTTTCTTCAGTGCTTGTGCCACCTTATACTCCCAACTTCTTTGATAGTGTTCCTACTCTGGCTTCTGATGATGACAGTGAGGATGAAAATCCACCTCCACTTGCTCAATTTCCTCCAGTTGCACCAACACAACCGCCTCCACGATGGGTCCATACAACATGTGAAGCAATGGGTGATCTTATCGATGATCCCAAAGATCAATGTCGAACATGTTCACAATTCCAATGCACCTCTTCTCTTTTGGCTCAAGTTTTGGAGATTCATGATCCAGAAACATTTGCAGAAGCTTCAAGCCATCAAGATTGGGATGTAACTATGGATGAAAAATATTGTTTCATAATGGCAAATGATACTTGGGATCTTGTACCTTTTCCTAAAGGACGAAAATTTGTCAAATGCAAATGGGTCTATAGAACTAAGTATGCATCTAATGGAAGTGTTGAAAGACGTAAGGAAGGGATAGTTGCCAAAGGATTTTTCCAAGTTGAAGGAATTGACTACAATGAAACCTTTTCTCTTGTCACCAAAATCACCTCCATCTGCCTTGTTCTTTCCTTTGTTACTTCACATAAATCGAGGAAATGGATGCCAAGTCCTCCTCTTTGCATGGAGATTTGCAAGAAGAAATTTATATGGAACAACCTCCTTGCTATGTTCAAAACGACTCTAGCCTTATTATCGCCTTAAGTAAGTTTCTCGAGCTTGGCATGCCAAAATGGATAACTTTATCCTTGACACTTGTTTTTCTAGATGTCATTCTTACCCCAATGTTTATACCAAGAAAGTAGGAAACCATCTCATCATCCTTGTTCTTTATGTTGATGACCTTATTCTTACTGGTAGTGACCATAAACTTTAAACCCGTGTGAAATCCAGCCTTATGAAGAAATTTGAGGTGACAAACTTAGGACATTTGCATTATTTTCTTACCCTCCAAGTCCTACAAACCAAAGTAGGAATTTTTCTTTCTTAGTCTAAGTATGTGTGTGACTATCTTCATCGCTTTCACATGGATGATTGTAAACCAACCCCATCTCACTTCCAACCTAGAGTCAAAATTATTGCCACTTTCACTACACTCAAAGTAAGATGTTATCATGTACAATCATTTAGTTAGCAATCTGTTGTACTTGACTCATACCTAATCTAATATTTCCTTTGTTGTTGGTTTTGTTGCCCAATAAATGCAAACGTCCCATGAAAGCCATTGGAAAGTAACAAAAAGATATCCGTGATATAGTTCAATTTTGGATTCATTACAACTCAAGGGGGACTCCTTTGTTGGTTCGTTTCACTAGTTCAGATTGGGTTGAGGACCCTAATGATCAAAAGTCTCGTAAGAAACAACAAGCTCTTGCTCTTTCTTCTACAAAAGCAAGGTATCGAGCAGTGGTTAATGCAAGTCAAGGAGCCTTGAGGCTTAGACAAACTCTTTCAGAGATTGGATTCGAGCAACAGCATCTAACATCCCTTTGGTGTGACAATCGAAGTGCCATCAAGCTTGCCAAAGATCAAGTTCAACATCAACATAGCAAACACATTGAGCACAAATGCACTTCATCAGAAAGCTTGTTCAGATCACGTCCTTGAAGTACTCTTTTGCCATACAAGTGATCAAGTTGTAAACATCTTCACAAAGTCTCTTAAAGAAGAGAATTTTTCTAAACTTCGATCTACATTAGGAGTAAAATTTTCCATTAGGCCTGGGTAGGCTCTAATGCCTCCTTCCTTCTCTTATTGTCTCACTTTCGTAAATCCTTCAATCCTATCCCAAGTTGTTCTTAAGGGGGGATGTTAGGATATTTAGACACTTGGGAGTTAGTTAAAATCAACTCAGTATAACGAGTCTTTAGGTAAATTGTGTTTCTTTAGTATGCATTTGTACTTATGTAATCCAACGATCATGATATGTTCTTGACATGGAGTGATCCAACGGTTCATCTTCACCTTGATCTTAAAGATTATTAATGCATGCCTTTAACAAATCAGTCCATGATCTCTACTAAAGATCATGAAGGGTCATTTGCTCGATGATCAAATGTGAAAAACCTGTATGTAAAATATTCCTTTGCATAATATATTGCTTCAAGTAGCTATTTGGTTGGGATCGTGGACGATTTCCCTCTTTGAGAGTTTTAACGATGTAAAACATCATTGTGTTGATCTATGACATGTTTGTAGTGGTTGCTCAAGGTGCTCAATCTTTTGGAAATATCATGTGTTAGCAGAACAATGGCTTCCACATGTACTTTTCCAAGTGAGATCCAAGACTATTGGTGGATCAACTATGAGGCATCCCATCACATGACTTAAGATCCTAAATGTCTTTCACAGCACAAATGTTAGACAAATGAGATAAATTGTTTGAAGGTTGTGAATTGTCATTAAGATTGCAGACCTTAGAAATAAAATAGATAGACGACGTGTTGCCTGTGATAGATATGACAAGGAATCTGTTGCTAGTAAGCCAAATGGTAGATGCAAAAGTTACAGTCATGCTTGACAAGACCAAGTACTTGTTGCAAAGGAATTACAAGATATTTGCCAGGGAGTTCAAGAAGTAACTTTGTACAAGATGATCAGTATATAGGCAAGTGTTGAGATCAAAGGTAGACAATTGGGAAGCTTGAGAGGCCATGGCCAACAATAGGCCCGTGTTGTGTTTAATTGCTTTATCAGATCCAATGATAACCATCCTCGGAAAAACATTTTCTATTCTTGAAGAAGAAATTTGTTCAAAAGGTTCAAGAAGTTCAAGGCACTTGTTGAGAAGCAAACTACTTGGCCAAACAAGGGAAAAATGGTGGAGAGTTTATTTCCATAAAGGTTTTTGAGTTTTGGAATCAGGAAAGTATAGTTAGGAAGAAGACAACTCCCTAGACTCCTTAACAGAACAAAGTGGCAGAATAAAAAACTAGATGTTGATAGAGAGTGCAAATATATGATTTCACATGGTCTCAACAATAGATTATGGGTTGAGTTGATTACAACAGTGACACGTGTCAAGAATAATGTATTGAGTGTGTTGCATAATAATATTAAGCCTAAGGAAATGGAGACTGAAGAACAATGGTTACACACCTAAGGGGGATTGGTTGTGATGATTATGTCAATCAACATTTTAAAAACCAGTCAACTGAGAACCAAAACCAACCGAGTTGATCGGTTTAACCCCCATCAATTTTGAACCGGTACACAACTCGACCTAGAGGCCAATTCGGTGCTGAACCAATTGAGTTAAACCTTGACTCGACCGGTTTGGCACCAGACCAGCCTCAAATTGGCTAGTTCTACATTAACTCAACTGAGTTAATCCAATAATGCCCTGGGTGCACACATGTTTTTTTTAAATTGACTAGTTTTGTACTAATGGCATTGAAGTCAATAATATTGAATGGTAATGCTAAATTCTAGTAGTAAAAGTGGCATTTTCCTTATCTTTCATTTTCTATCATTTTACTTATTTTTTTAACACTACCATTAATTGTTTCAAGATGTTTGAGAGTGGTTCCAACCTCATCGAACTTCATATGCAGAAAGTAGAATTTTTTTCCCATTCAGAATTTAACAGACAATAGTTTTTCAGGATTTCAGGATTGCAACATTTCCACTGGATTCTATCATGCATGAGGGTAACGTATTGGAATTTAATCAAGCACATCAACTCACTATGTACCTTGATGTTGGTGGTGCTGAAGTTGATTGAACTCCTCTATCATGACCTTAATAAAAATGTACCCTTCAGTCAAGCAAAATTACTTATTAAGCAGGGTAAGCTTTTTCTACCTTATTTTAATGCTTGGATTAGGAAGTTTCACCAATTGTAGGGTGTTGAGTCTGTTGACTAATGTCCTTGGAGGATCAACTTTAATATTCAAGCTAGAGGCAAGGGCTAGAGCCTATAGGAGGGGGGAACAAGGTGATATTGATGAATAAGATTCCAATATAGGATATGATTTTGATGATTATGTAGTTTCAATTTTGATTTAGATATGTATCGCATTTGGTGCCATTTTGAGATATTCACCCTTACATGAGTAGACTTTGCATATTTTGTCTCTAATGGTTTGGAATCATAGCTTGGAATGATAAATATATTTTTTTCATTAATATTGTAAAATTTTATGTATTTTTGATTAGTCTAAGTCATTGAAATCAAACCGCCACAGTTCATTGCTAATTTCGGTTCTGGTCCAAGTTGACCCTTGATCGGTTCAACTCCCAGTTCCGAGTTTTAAAGCATTGGTGTCAATATCAAAGGGAGATGTCCTTTCTTTCGATACAAAAAAGGCATCAAAGAATTCAGATTGAATGATCTTGAAATAAAGCATACATTTGAAAGTAGACAGGTAGTACTTTATCAAGTACTAAAGAAGAAGGATACAAGTATTATCAAGGTAGAGAAAGAAGTCAATAATGTCAACAAGGTCAAAGCTAATTGGAAGATAGACAGACATATAAGTTATAATCACCATATTAGATGAAGAATCCTCAAGTGTTACTACTAGAAGTGTGAGGAAGACCAGAGGGAAGTCTATGCAAACAAAAGAAGATGGCGTAAATGATGAAACAAAGAAAATGCCAGTCTTGAGATGGTCAACAAGGGAGCAATACATCCTCAATAGGCTGGCCTTCTATGCTCTGTTAGCAAGCACTAATGAAACAACCTTAGTGGCTGAATCACCAAGGTGAGAGGAAGTTGACCATAAAAATGATAGCAAATTTTCAAAAACGTTGACAATATGAAGCACGCTATAAAATGAAAGCAAATCAATATATTTGTTCGATTTTCTCAAACTATGGTAAGCAGTCTTTGCACTCAAAGAATTTCTAACCTACTAGATAGCTGAACCTTGAAAGCCACTCAAAACTGTTGTTCTAGTAATGCTAAAATCTGCAAACATAGCCAGTAGAAATATAATGAAAACTCACAGGTCTTTCCTAAATCACATCACTGTTATTATGCAGTAAAACAGAATTACAACATACTTGCTAAATTACAGTTAGAAGCAAAACAGAAACTCAGAAGATGGACTGTCAAAAACTGTTACTGCTTTCTCATTAATTCTGATCTGAAATCAGCTACAGAAAAAATACCGCTAGCTAATTCACTGCTTGCTGTTGAACTGAATGAATAAACCTAAACCCCTGCTTTCTCCTTTATAATCTAGGAAGAAAAGTGGGTACAGCAAATCTGGACACATGCACACAACAGCACCTCAACTAAAGATCATCTGAGGAATGCAATCATACATCCTACTAGAGATCTACATCCTTATCTACATGCATGTGCCTAACTGAACTTATAGACTTAAGCTACAATTAGAAAACTACTTAGACTAGAGCTACTGCTGCTTCTTGCCCTTCCTTTTCTTCCTCTCAAAACACTAAGAAGCACAATGACTGTGCTTATCACACCTGAAGCACTGGATATGACTCAAGTATTTCTTCTTTGAACTTTCTTCCCCAAACATGGAAACTTTGATTCTTCCTCCTTGTTCTTTTGGCACCTCCTAGGTCCTACCTCCTCTCCCCACCTTCTCGATGAGGGTTAGGTCTGGTACATCACCCTCATCCTTGTAACTGGTAGAGACTTGTTGTAGTCTCATCTCCTCTCCAAAGAAAGAATCCCACAATTGCTTTGGGTAACTTCTCCCGGCCATAGATGAATAAGACAAAGTTGTGCCACAATCGACCAAACCCATTCAAAAAAAATTGAACTAGCTCATTATCCTCAACTATGTCCCAAACCACAGCAATCTGATCTCTCGGATCTCCTATCTTCATGACGTAGCTTGCTACTATACTTGTTTGGCTCATGTGGTTAGAGTGGTAAGCTTGTTCCTCAAGAGCATCTTGCTAGATATGTTCACACTCTAGTACAAGGTTCCCAAGGCATCATCCATATCTTTGGTAGAGGTTTCTCAACAATATGAGGGATTAGGTGATCCTTCAACATATCCAAAAGGATTCACTTCACACTTACTACCTTGTGTTTTCCCAAATCTGTGAGAACTATAGGCAGTGCAACCACCTTCTCCACAAGGTACCATTTCCAAGAGATTCTACGATCTCAACTTCCACACCACAATGTTAGAGGTGCCCTCCAAAAGGTAACTCTCTCACATACTAGGAATGGCCAGTATTGCAGCTCCATGGAACAAGCTTCAATCTCCGCTTATTGGATCAACTAGTGTTCCACACCCCACAACCCTTCCCAAGTCCATGTGTCAATCACTTGCACAGCTGCTTCAGTCACTGAGGCTTGTACATACAGCACACCAAAATTCTCTAACCACTCTCTACACCAAACAACTTGCCTCTGCATGCACAAAATCTGGAAGATTTCAAAAAATGAGCTCTGATACCATGTTAAATTTTCTCAAACCATGTTAAGCAGACTTTAAACTCAAAAAAATTCCTAACCTACTAGATAGTTGAACCTTAAAAGCCACTCAAAAATGTTGTTCTAATGATGTGAAAATCTGCAAACAAATACTATAGAAAATATATAACGAAACTCACAGGTCTGTCCTAAATCACACCACTGTTATTAAGCGGGAAAACAGAACTATAGCATACTTGCTAAATCATTGTTAGAAAAGCAAAAACTCAATAGATGGACTGTCAAAACCTATTATTGTTTCTCATGAACTAATGCATGCAACTGCATGTGTCCTTTTTTACTTAACTTAAAAACAACATGCACTCCTAATATCCTATCCTATATATGGCTGGTGCATGCATGCATAAATATGTTCACTCATCCACGGACCATCATGTTGCACAGAAATTAATGTTGTGAAGATCTATTAAGACTGCAGCATGTGTTTGTACAGACTTGCAGTACCTATTGTACTTTCTGCTGTAGTGCAGACGTGTTCCAACTCCTCCTTTGGTGAATTGTCCTTTGTCCGTAACTGCAAGTGTTCATTCTTCTACCACATCTTCACAACACTTTGAGGTACCAAAAACAACATTCTTTACAACAAGGGGATTCGGTGAGTACTTGTTGCCTCAAGCACTCTTGAATTTAATACAGCAACAAACATCTTTAGAAGCTTAAAGAAATGCTAGACTCTTGTACAAGCTTTGACGACAAAATTCCAAAATATAACATCAATCATTAACACATTACAAAACATGAGTATATACTATATAGCAAACTTTCCAAATACAATTTCAAATGCATAAAATCTTGCAACCACAACAGTCACAAAAAACACATGTCTGTGCTTACAAAAATTAGTCAAAGAGAACACAACAAATTGGATAATATCTCTGGTCTTTGTATGTGATCTCATATTGGTTTCCTAAGGGACTTCAACAGGTCTTAGTCTCTTGGTAGAGAAAGGATAGTGGGCTTTAAGCCCAAGGGCTAAGCTCAACCAATTTTCCCCAATGTTGTTAGGTATCTGGCTAGCTCCATCCTAGCACAAGTGCTCAGTTTGAATCCCCTAGGTTAAATGCACTAGTCTACACCAACAGTTTTACTAGGAACAGTATCCACCAATGTGGAGAAGCATCCCTTTAGTTTTCCCACAGGATTTTCTTTGGAAGAAAAAAAAATCTAGTGGGCCTTCCTCTTAAGATGTGTGCGCTGTTAAATTAAAATAGTAATCATCCTACACCATACAAACTAGCAGATTTTGATGGCTCAACTAGCTTAGGGAATGCTTCTAAGTGTAATTATGCAATCAAAGATTCCAAAGTAACCACTCAAATATGCCTACTCTGGGCTATAATGAAAATTATTGTACGAGTGTTAAAGTGTTCATCTCTAGAGCTTCAAGGACAAAGCCATTGATAGAGATCTGGTTAAGCGTGATAAGTTGATAACTAAATTGTTAATCAATAGATAAGAATGACACATATATAAAGTCATGAAGATGATCCATATCAACATGTAACAACACCTAGTCTATTAATTGCCACCAACACATTTTATCTATAGCGCCCCAACAATTGTATCCTTGTATTAGTAGGGTACCCTCACCCAGATGATGGGTGCACAAACACAAGCAGGTTCTTGCCTCCCATCCCAATTTCCAAAATCAAGACATCCCCAAGCAAACAGAGATAATAAGATAAGACAATTTTATCAATGTCCAACAAATAACCACGAAAGTAGGTCAATGGGGCTGTGAGGTGCCATGATGTGAATAAAAAGTGGGAGTGCTAAGGGGACTCCTATAAAAAGTAAGAGGTAAGTCTCTGACCAAAAAACCAAATGGAGAGTCAATCCAAAAGAGAGATGTACAAAGAGATCCGATATAGAAGAAAATTGTAAAAGGGGGAATGGATCTAGAATCTATGGTACAAAAATAGTGGGTGTGTCATGGTACACTAGAAGCATTGGAGGTACTAGAAGCATCTCTCCTAACATCCGAAGCCAAAGGAAAGAATCTCAAAATAGTACTCTAACTAGAGGAAGAATTGGAAGAGGAGCTATACTGGGTAGTGTGCCACCGCATTGATTGGGGAGCTTGTTTTTGTGATCTAGATGAGATCATCTGACTATTGTGAGTCGGTCGTGACTGGCCATGCCACTGGTGTCAAGTTCAAATGGAGGTGGTCCTTCATGTCCTAACTAATATACAATTACAAGTGTCATCCTCTATCAGTCTCTTGGTGCCACTAGAGGAAGGGAGCACCAAGCAGAAGCTAGTGATTCGTTGGGTGGAGGCTAGTCTACACCAATGTTATCGGAGCCGGTCCGGTTCAGGAAAACTGGTCGGTTCAACCAATTTACAGGGTTTGTCGATCTGGTCAGGGCCTCGACCGGCTTGGGCCGGATTTTGAACCTAAACCGCCCCTGAACCAGCCGGTTCCGTACAGAACTGGGCCAAAACCGTCAAACCAGTCGATTTTGACCTATTCTGTAAGGAACCGGTCTAGTCTGTACAGTGTCGTATGGCAGTCGTCCAGGGACCTACAAAACTCAAATTTTGGTTCTAAACTTCAATGATGTATTTTGGTTCAAAACTTCAACGATGTATTGCACTCTGTGATATTTTGGTCATTTGCACCTATACTTGCTGAATATATAAGAAACTTTGCATATTTGTGTATTAATGGTTTGGATTCATATGTATGCACGTGAATATATATGTTTTTTTACAAAATATGAATATTTTATGTATTTTACTATTTTTTTGTCTACTAATTTTTTTTCCGGTTCCAGTCCGGTTCACATTTTGGGCTCTGCCAGTTCGATGACCGGTCTGGTTCTGATAGCATTGGTCTACACTATGAATGTCCCTAGTGCATCAGGGAGTGAAGTTGAAGGGCCTCCTACAAGTATAAGGCCAGACATCTCTAATTGAGATACGAATATCTATAGAAGCTAGTCAGAGTCTAAATCTCTGTGAGATAAAGGTCCCTAAAGAGACGATGAAACTACCCACAAATCTTGTAATAGATACGACAACAAAAGATGAAGTGATCCTCGATCTCAACCTCACAAAGATGACACACCTGGAAGAACTTGGCTAATCGATCAAGAACCCACTATGAACTAGCATAGAGGGATACAAAGAGCATGTGTCCAATGGTGAAGTGTGTAATGGGGCCGAACAATGAGACCATCCCTCAAATCCATGAAATGTGTAGCATAAAAAGCCATCTTTGGACATAACCTTCCCAAGGGTTGATCCAAGTGACCTCCTAAACTACCTATAAATGTTGTCTCAAATGATTCTATTCATCTCATTCCTAGTAGGTAATAGGCAGTCCGACACATCCTAGGAATATCTAAATGGAC
The DNA here is from genome assembly GCA_001517045.1 of Pseudotsuga menziesii. Lineage (NCBI taxonomy): Eukaryota > Viridiplantae > Streptophyta > Pinopsida > Pinales > Pinaceae > Pseudotsuga > Pseudotsuga menziesii. The sequence continues at coordinate 567,668 of LPNX011044091.1, read as the reverse complement.
GAAGCCTATCCATCGCAATACCAACAAATGCCAAAAGATTTGTAACCCCCGCATACTAAATCTAGTATAGCCTGAAGGGCTAGCTAAGGCAAGGGATTGCAATAAGAGATAGGCCTTATACGAGTACCATTAATGCCCTATCATCGAGTCAACGAAGCTCAGAAGACAGTGTAAGAGTGAGACAAGGAAAACCAATGTTTAGGGGCAGGCACCGAACTCGACAAGTATCGCAGGCTACGAAATTGCTTGTTTGCGTCTAATTATGCGAAAAAAGGAGGAGGATTTGCACTCTCTTTGTTGAGGCCCTATCAACGTCTTGTAGACAAAGCCCCCAAATCTTCGAACCATAGAGGACTATGGGTCGAATGAGAGTGGCCATGAGAAACATCTCAAATGTGATGTCCTGAAAATGGTGTCTAAAGCACTAACTCTCAAAAAGGGCTAAGGATTCAATGTTGAAGGGCATATAATAAACCAAAACAAAGTCCTATGAACTATACCCCCAAATAGGTATAGGTGCTAGTGATCTGAACCTCCTCGCCTTTAAAAAAGAAATGAAGATCTATGAGGATTTTCTCCAACATGTTAAAGATCTTGACCTTGGTTTTACCTAGCTTGATCATCAACTGACAAAGATCATAGAATAGGGCCAAGGCGTCTAGTTGTCCCTGCAATTCCTTCGGAGAGGAGGCTAGGAGGACCACATCATCGACAAAAAGCAAGATCAAGATCAATACCTGATGGAGAAGGCACCCATCTTCGTCCTAGATGTGCTCCTACAGAAAGGACTCTAGCTTGTTAATGTATATCCCAAACAGAGTAGGGGATAGGGAATAACCATGCTTATAACCCCAATGGTCCTCCTGATCATAGTTACATATATCAACGATATATCGCCCATATCGCGAGTCATTCCCCTTGGCGATCGCCACTCAAAAATCGTGACATTTACGGCATTTTGAATATATCACGATATATTGAATGTGTCAAGATATATTGGGAATATATCGCAATAGTTTGAAGAATATCGCCCTGCTAAAAAAATTGCATGGAATTTGGGAAATAAATCCATGGGTTAAGTTTTTGACAGTGTTATTAAAACCAGATATATTAAATTCTTAAAGTAATAAATGGTAATATTAAATTCTTAAAGTGAAAGTGACATTCTCCTTAACTCTCATTTTCTATCCTTTTACTTAAATTTTAAACATTACCATTAATTGTTTCAGGATGTTTGAGAGTGGTTCCAACCTCATCAGACTTCATATGCAAAAAGTAGAATTTTAGATCCCATTCAGAAATCAACAGACTTAATAGTTTTGATGATTTCAAGATTGCAACAATTCCACTAGATTTTATCAAGTATGAGGGTAATGATTTCAAGATTGCAACAATTCCACTAGATTTTATCAAGTATGAGGGTATGGGATTGACAATTAATCAATCACATCAACCCCTCTATGCACCTTGATGTTGGTGGCATTGATTGTTGAAATCTTTTATCATGGCCTTAATAAAAATGTACCCTTCACTCATTAAGCATGGGAAGTTTCATCAAAATTGTAGAGTGTTGACTAATGTCATTAAAGGATCAACTTTAAGATTCAAGGTAGAGGCAAGGGCTAGAGACTAGAGGAGGGGGGGAGGGGGGCATAGGGTGCTATTGATGAATATGATCCCAATATAGGCAATAATTTTTATGATATGCAGTTATGGGAGGAGATAACTCACATTGGTTTCCACCTCGACCCCATTACCTTCCACCATAGCCCAAGTAGTTAGAGCATCTCCTACTGCTTCTAGAGGAAGAGTGGTGCCCCTTGCTTATAAATGGGGTAGACGGGATTGATTATTCCTACTATTTATCATTGTACTATGTAGTATCTAGATGCCTCATGAGTCATGATGATTCATCTCTTGAGAAACATGTATTTTGATCATTTGATGTGATTTTCTATCATTCCCTCAAAAACATATTTCAGTATCTTCAGTTTATGGTCGATATGTGAACATGATCCACCATTTGACATCTTATGCATCTTATATATTAGTTGTATTTTCATAGTTATGTAGGAATGTGTTTATTTGATGTTGTTGTTGCTTTAGATGTTAAAAATTTTGAAAAATGGTTATTTTTGTATTTTTATGCTTTACATTGCAGACCCTCGGCGATATATTCGCTAACACGATATATGTAACTATGCTCCTGATAAAGTCTAATACCCCATGGGTTGTGCGAAGGCGACCAAGAACCAACTCATGTAATCTCATAATTGCAATCAATAGGGTCTCAAAAATGATAATGTCTCTAAGCCTCTAAACAATGTTGCTCTGGGACAGGAGTCAAATGCTTTCTGAAAGTCGACAAAACAACAGTATACTTTCAAAGAGCAATGGCGTGCCTCCTCGATGATGGCCCAGAGCATAAGAATGTGATCAATAGTTTGGTACTCTAGTCTAAATCCAACCTATCCTTTAGATCTAAGTTGTCTCCTCTCAAACTCCCTATAAAACTACATATGGAAGACTCTGGCATAAAGTTTAGAGAAAGTGTGGCAAAAAGGCTTGCCTAAAATAAAGAAGGTGAGGATGCCCTTTCTATTATTTTAGTGGGTTTCAATTTTGAAAACCTTGCTTATTAGTAGGGAAGGGGATATTGTTAACCGACTTCAAGAAGGAAGGTTTAGCTTCTTATTTGGGGATTGAACAAAACAATAGGCTCAACATTTTAAATAGATGATTTAAAGCTTCATTTATTCGACTTTCAGACTTGAGGTGCAACGACATGAAACCCAAAGGGATTGTTGGGCATGTAGTAATAGGAAGCATTTATGCAACAGTATACAGTCAACAAGCAAAGTACCTAGCTTCTATACAAGCTAGAGGTAACATTTTTGGTTCATGACCATTAATTATAGCCAATCATAAACACCAGCATCGATCCATTTTAACCCATATTTACCAAGCACTGAGAGGTATCCAATTTCTTGAGGTGTAAACTTTTTTTTATCTTAAATGTTTTACATGTTGAGAAAAATTTACACCTCAACAATATTTGACCCCTTTGATGCTTGGTAAATCCGAGTTTAAGATGGACCTATGATGGTTTTAATTTTTTTATTTTATAAGCTGACATGGATTTTTTAATTTTTTTCATTTGGTGCTAATTTTTTATTTTATGAGTCGATGTGGATTTTTTTAATTATTTTTTGTTTTTGTAATGTAACATAACGTTACGTTATGTTATGTGACATCTCCCCCATACTAGGTTGTAGAGCACCTCGCTACTCTCAATGCAACTAGACATTCCTAACATAACGGTAACTGTAAAAGACATTCACCATAAATCTTGGAGGAAGACCCCAACTCCCCACAATCATCTATGATTGTTTTGTAGTTATTGGGATTTGCACTAGGAACCAATTTGTGAATCGAGTAAATAATATGGTGTAAAAAAGGTATGGAAAGTCGATAAGAACCATGTGGTTAAACAAATTGGCCAAGTAACAGTCCAGACTCCAGTGCATGGAGACCATGCTTAACAAGCTCGGCTTGGAACCCCTCCTAATCTACAACTTTACTCGAACTCATGACCCAAGCAGCCTCCCAAATGTCATGTGGAGTTAATAAGCAACAGGAAGAGGGGGGGGGGTAACCTGGATAGGAGGTTTCCCCAAGATATCATAGAGAGAGGAGGCATGGGAGACCATGGAATTTGGGTCAAGATCAGGCAAGAAATGGGAGCGGCAACAAAAGAGGGTGTGTCGAAATTTCTTGGAGTGGATATGGGAGGTACTTAGTTCCCACCTCCTACGAGAAATAAAGAGGCATTTCTTGTGGCGAACAAACCCAAGTGCTTCCCAAACATAAGAGGGAGGCATGAGATGGAGACAACACCTCAAATCAAATACCCAAATCCTAATTTGGGTTCTCCACCGGTTCTTTGGGTGCAACTTCCATTTTAAAAATGCTTTTTTAAAGTAAAAACACAACCTCTCATTTTGAGCATTTCATTTTCAGTTGCAAAGGGAGAAACAATCCAGAAGTGAAGAGATATTGATGCTTCTTGTCTGCAAATCTCTAGACAACGATAAACAATGAAATGGTGAAGTGCATTGCTTCCTTGAGTGATCAAATCTTCAAGTTTATCATTCTATGTTTTTCTAATCAATGTATGATTGCTCAATGAATAAATGTTGAATGAGAATTCTGAATTTGATAATAGTTATCATGATCATGCATGTATTTGTTGTTATTGTTGAGAACAATATANTTACAAAAAAAACAAGTTATCTAATTTGTTTTATTTTTCGTATATATATATATATATATATATATATAACAAACCTAGGTCCCATGGTTTCAAAAAGTGTCACCCACCCCTCAAATCCAAGTACTTTGGTAAACTAGATCTTTTCTATACGCACTTTGTTTTGGTTGTTAACAAAGGGTGGGTGATGTTTCCTTGTGGTAGAATTCAATGTAAAAAAGTAAAGTGGTTATTGAGGCATCTTATATGAAAAAGAAATCAATGAATTTTCCAACAAATTGCGAACTAGCCTAGCTGCATCATTTTGATTAAATTGACAAATATTTGTGCCTACCAAAAGGAGCATGTATTAGTATCTACCACAAGTTCTTGAAAGAAAAAATTAACTAAAAAGTATCTATTCTAGCCCTAACAAAAACTTTAAGGGTTTTATTTCAAGGTGTTAGACATAAAAATACTTGCGGAGTTTTTAACAATATCAACATCTTTCATTACAAAATTCACTCTCGTTCCATGGTAAACAATACCAAACTATCACACTATTGAGGACAATTCCTTGGAATGATGACATGCCCACATTGTCCATGTAATAAACATTCTAAGATATAAGAAAAGAGAGCCATTTACCAAAAATGCCATGAGACTTATCAACGAGAAATGTCTTAGTTTTGTTGCATTTAGTCAAAAATATTGTCTACGTTCACATTGTCACTTTTGCTCTAGTGTCAATCATGGCCTCATTTTTCTCCACAATTTCCTCAAGATCATAGCAACTAAGGACATTATGTATGACTCATATTTGCAAGCCATATGATAAGATAGGATACCTTTATTAATGTATATCAAATGACGACAAAAGTATATTAATGGGACTAAAAGGTACAACTAGTGTCAACACAATGTGGGAGTGTGAAAGCAACCCAATATTGAAAGCAACTGATAAAAAACCGAGTCCCTAGCAAAAACATATAAACTAATAGCCTAACAAAAGGATAAGATAATTTAAGTACAACAATATAATAAGAATGCTATGGAATAAATAAAGATAAGACAACATAATTTTAATAATGTCCAACAAGTGACCATAAATAGGTCAATGGCATTGCTAGGTACAACAATGTAAGATGTAAAGTGGAAGCAAAGAGACTGCTCCTAAAGAAAGCATGATAAAAAGCAAACTAGCCTATGAAGTAAAAGACATAAAGCCTACAACCTTAGAGCATAGAGGGGGCAAATACATCAATTATACAGCTATGTGCAAGTTTGGAAGAGAATCAAAGAAAAACACCAACACTATCTAGGGGTATGGCTCGCCTAGGGGGGGACCANGCATAGAGGGGGCAAATACATCAATTATACAGCTATGTGCAAGTTTGGAAGAGAATCAAAGAAAAACACCAACACTATCTAGGGGTATGGCTCGCCTAGGGGGTGACCAACCCCCCCAAATGCAATCTTTCCTAACATCCAAGGCTACAGAGAAGAAACTCATGCTAGATGTATAATCAAATGAACTGAATTGGCAAGTAAATCAAGTTTGAGATAGGTGTTGATGCCAAGGTGCTACAACATGTGACCAAGATCTATGGGAGGTATCCTAAATGCTGGTGAGGTATAAGCCACCACAACGTTTGAGACAACATGTTTGTAAGGGTCTCATTAGTCGAGCATGGAAGACCTCACAAGGAATCACATATTTGATAGTTGATGTAGTGTTGTTGTTTGTCTATCTCTTGGTAGCTCTATTTGCCAAAAGCACCAAAAAGAACGTTATTATCAGCTTGACTAGGTCCAAACTAGGTTGGGGTGGGCAGAGCAAACAAAATCTAAGTCCAAAAGCCTTTCTCATGTATAGTGCCAAACATCTATGGTCCAAGAAACAAAAGAATGTGAAAAGACAATATGAGACTCTCAAAAAAGACAATAGAACCTTCCTCTAATCTCATAGTAGATGGGGCACCTAAAGATGAAGTGCTCCTCCGTCGCAATCTCATATAAATGATATACTACTTGGTTTCAATGTGAAGACAACGACAACCAACCTAAAATTGCCCAAGAGGGACCCAAAGAGCATGCAACCAATCTCAAAGAATGAAGCCTAAAAGCTAAACAATAAGGTTGTCTCTCAAAGATGAGCAAAGCTAGAGTCAATGTCAAGGCCTGTTGGACTTGGTGAGCAAGGACACAAGAGGAAATTGAGAGGTAAGCTCACTATCAAAATCATCAATCACTATGAAAGGGGCACTCTCCTACCATACAAGGCCCTACGAAAGAATCTCCTAATAGAAACTTGTTTGCTCAATTGAATCCAGGGGAATAATACGATAACCAAGTAGGGCTCGGCTCTAGATTTGTCTAACAATGATCTATCTCTGTGTCTAAGAATGCATGATTTATGGCTTGGAATGGAACCCTCTCACAAGCCTCAAAGATGTTTGGCAACCACTATTTCAAAGAGACCTAAGACCTCACCAATCTAGGATCTAAAGTATCTCATGCCTATCCCTTGTTGCCCCAAACGAATGACACAACTTGGAAGTACAAAGCCATCCTCCTAGGAGCCTCAAGGCGAGATAAGGCAAGCAAATAATGAGATCCATCTTTAAGCACTTCTTCATGAAGAGAGGAAGGCATCTATGGTTCAACTTCTTATAGCAAAAAAAAGTGGAGAGGGGGCCCCCAAATCCCAAAAAAGGTAATATAGTAACTTTTGAACTCTCACTAAAAGGGGCACCTAAAACAAGCTGCATCTATGTATCGAGCTCCTATAAGTGACAAAGATAACAAGCCCTCCTCTAAGCACGGGATGTGATCAATCTCTGCCCGGACCAGAGTATGTTGAAGCCCAACCAAAACAGACCCAAGAGGAACTTGTGTGCATGTGTCTGAAAATCAGACAATAATGCCATCTTACTGCTCCAAAAAGTGCTCAAAAGAGAAAGCCACCACACAGATGAGTTGGAAAAAACTTGCTAAGGGCAGGTCCAGCTTGTTGAGTATATCTTATGCATCTAAAATTAATTAGTAATGTGCTGATATAGTGTCAAGATGAGATTGGAAACATGAATACAAACATAGCACTTGAGTGATTATAGACTACATACAACATCCACTTCGCTAAAAGGAATAGAAGCTGCCTACCTCCTTCCTAGCGAAGAAACCTATAACAACAGACCAGAGGCTGCACTGCAGGGAAAATAAATAGAATGGTCCTACCAGTTTCTTGCCAATAGCGGAATACTTTACCTGATTTTCAGTGACAAATTTCTTATTTTCATCGTCAGTGGATGCCTTTAACTTTAATTCCCATGCCCGGCTAACATAATCCAGACATATATATTAATGCTATGAAAGCTTTATTTTTGTCCTAACACAATTCGCGGATGCAAATTAACACCATGCTAAAACTAAAGAGCCACCTCCTGCTAGGGTTGTGAGCTTGTTTTCAAAACCCAGCAAGGGCATTAAAGGGTTTGAATAAACGTTTGAGTGAGAAAAATCATTTTACTAATATTGAAGGGTTTGAACAGCTGTTTTCACGTAAGAAATCTCATTTTACTCGGCTGTAAAGGCCTTAAAAAATCGCCATCGATCAGAAAGACTTAGGGTTTTAGGCTGCCTACCATTAAATTTACAGGAAAATTTGAAGAAATATAAAATTAAACATTATCTAGGGCTCATGTACAGATTTATCCGGCAAAATCAATTAGGAGGTCTCAGACACTGGGATTTCCCTACCTTTTTTCTTCCGTCGTCCGTTGTTCACCACCACGTATTGAACTCGAGACCACTTGAATTTACGATCGAAATGTTTCAAATTGAAATGAAAAAGTAAGAGAAAATGTCATTATATCGCGCACAATTTTGTCAGGTGAAGTCATTTTTTCACGTCATAAAATCCCATCATTTACGATAATATTCCGGAAAATGATAAATAATAAAATTAGGAAGAGTTTGTGAAAGATTAATTTATTATTTGTGGACCCAATCTAAAATAGAATTTATGAGATAAAACTATATTAAATATTCTAGAAAATAGTAATCAAAGAATTAAGAGGATATACAACACTACTCTCCATAGGGGAATTCGATGGCGGACCTAGGATCTAGGGTCGGCATTAAGATTTTGTTGTTCTTGTGCATTAATAGTATAGGATTAGTAATGAATTATGGGATACATGAGTGGGTTACTTATGGGTTTGCAGTTTTTTTGGATTCGTCCGCCATCTTTTGTATAAATGAGCAACTTCTTGAGGTATGGAGAGTTTGTTTGGCTTTTAGTGAGGTTGTAAAAGAAGAGGGGCTATATCAGTTTGCAAAGTTGAGGGGATATATGGCATTAGAAAGGAGGGTTATATTATGTCAAGTACTACATCGGTCTAAGAGGAAAAGACAATTATTAGGCATATTTCAACAACATGCATGAGAAGACAGCACATTTTGAAACTCGAATCGAGGTTTCAAACAAACGAAAAAATCAAACTCATTCGGGCAAAGCAGAAGAGAGTTAGAAAGGTTCCAAGACATACTATAGGTCTAGAAAGAATGGAGGAGTTGTCGAAGAGGACTCTGGTGGGAAAATTCATGGGCAAATCTATGAGGCATGGAATGTTATTATGTTGGCTAAGGGACAATGGAAGGTTGAGTTGGGTTATGAACTGAAGTAACATTTACTCCTCAAAGCCTATATTTGTTTTGAAATGGCCTCGAAGGGGGATCTAAAAAAGATTTTTGATAAGGCGTGGGTTTAGGGACCGTCAAGTCTTGTGCTTAAGGTGTAACACCCAAGTTTTGATCCAAGTTCAGAACCATTTTTGTATACGACAAAATTTTGTCTTGTTGTCAGGATTACCCTTGGATCTCTAGTTAATAGAGGTCGTGGTGGATTTTGCGAATAGGATAGGAAAATTTATAGCTTTGGACAAAGACTTCTCAATAAATGTGGACAAGCGAATTGTAAGCTTGAGTGTCGATAGAGTTGGATTTTAGCAAGGGCTTGTTGGCAGAGTTGGAGGTAGAATGGAAGAATGGTATTTTCACTAAACCATTAAACTATTGGAAAGTGCCCATTTGGTGCTTAGATTATCAACAAGAAGTGCACCTTTGGCATGATTGCCCTAATACAACGATAAAGGTTGTACCAAAGAAGTTTTGAACTAAAAAGTCATATATCCAATAGTTGGAGGTAGTAGAGGAAGATTAAGCTTCAAAGACAACCCAAACACCCCTAGTATAATTGTAATTGACTCATAACAACTTGAAGGAAGCAGGGGAGGCAAAAAAGTTGGACGTGAACTATTATATTGATACTGTGTATGAGGTCGGCCCTACAAAAAAAAAGGTATGGAGTCTCGCTTAGTTTCAAATTGTATTCCCTCCTTTCTTTGTCCTAAGTTTTTGCCTCATATAGTTCTCATGTAGAGATCTATGGAAAGGGTGGTAGAGGAGACTAGGGATGAGGTGGTTATTGATCATAAGGAAGGGGAAGGATCATATGTTGCTCTAGTCGCTGAGTATGGAACTCTCAACTTTCATAGTCAAAAGGTAGAATCGACTACCCGATACCTCCCTAGATCTAAACAACCTCCAGATATTTCTAAAAAGGGGGTAGTTGAGGGAGGTTTGACAACCTACCATGAAACTCCTTCTAAAGTGGGTAGTGTTGCCACCGAGATCCGCATGTGAACATAAGAAAAATCTCAAATCACTAAGAGAGACCTTGGGAGAAACTCAACGAGTTGGGTGCAACTACCACCGCAACACTCAACTCCTTCTGTTTAGGCCAACTCTTAAACAAAATCCAAGGGAGGTAGACCCTATAGATTTAAGGATGGTCGCTTTAGAAAAATTGACTTAGGAGTTAAAAAGAAATCCAGGAAACTAATCTAGCGGTATATCTAACAAATAAATCAAATAAGCAGTCATTAAGTAGATCAAAGGTTTGCATGCATATCATGGAGATCATTGCTTTAACCATTGGGAAAAAAGGATACGATTGTAAAAAACAAGTGATACCTGCAAGCTATACGCAAAGATCAATTAACAGACATAAGAGAAATGTTATCTAATTACAAAAAAGTGGAAGTGAAGTAAAATTGTGAAATTGACTTGCTTGTTAATTATTAAGGGGAGAGGGGAATTTCTTATATATGCCATGTACATGGAAATGAGTACAAGAATGATGTCTAGTGCGGTAACACATGATGAAGGGACTATATCAAAGTCACATGGAATGTCCAATGATGACAACAAACAAGTGTGTAGCCTAACGACTCCCAATGATCACTACCTAGTAAAGTCCTTAATTATAAAATTTAGCCACATATGACAATTACGGCTGTTTATAGACGTCATAATATGTCTTTAGGGAGGATTAGTTTTGAGTTTAAATAGTGTGAAATGATTTAAAATTAATTAAACTTGGATGGAATTAATTGCAAAATTTGCAATATGCGTAAGTGAATGAACATAATGTTTTAAAGCGTTGCTTTGTTAGGATCAAATATATTTGTTACAACATGCGTGAATGATATGCAAGATATAGAAGCATGCAATAAAGTTTTGATTCCAACTTAAAGTAAGTGTGATGTAATTACTACTCATTGCAAAATTCTAAAATAATATAAATTATGCTAAGAAAGAGAAACACAAAATAAAAAAGCACACACCAAAATTATGTAGAGAGGAGGGTAGGGGGGATATGGATAAAATTTTATATATGAAGCAGAACTATAAATTCTTACAACTAATATTTAGATATAGAAGATCCAAGAATAATGAATTCTTTAATTTATTGCAGATCTAGAATTTCATCATTAATAAATTGAAGGCATCAACTCATAACATGAAGAATAACATTAGCAAATAACAAATCTGATCATCCATTATAAAAACACATATTTTTATCTTGGGGAAACCTGTTTAGGAATAAAACCCTTGCAATAAGATCTTCCTTAATATATTGATAGCATGAGATTTACAATGAGCATATATATCAAACTTTTAAATGAGGGATCAAATGCCCCTATGACAAACACATACCAAGAAAAAAAATTGTTGAAGACAACCAACTAAACCCTGAAATGCTAACATGAATCCCTATAAGGCACGATCTGCATGCGACCTACAACATGGGGCTTCCTCAACCTTCAATATGTTAACCACAGCCTCGACCTACTTAGTGTGAACCTGATTTGGCATGGCAGCACCCGATCTACTAGCAGGACCTCCGATCTGTTGAGTGAAGACTTGAATCTGTCAACGTGGGGCTTGTGCAGCTCGAGAATGGCCACAGATCAGCAACATAAGGCATGTGGAGGCCTAATATGACTATGGCTAGCTAGCATGGGGCTTGTGCAGCCGTAAAATAATTATGGCCTACTAACATGGGGTTTGAAGAACCCTCTCTTACCCTAAGTTGCTCTCACACTAATACCTTAGGCCTCCAACCAGTCAACGCAAAAACCTTATACTAGACTCAATGAACCCTGATCATTTGAATAATGTGATTGAGTAGTAGAGAGAGAGCGATTCACATGATGATGGTAATGGGAGTTGCTTGATCCTCCTTTTATAATTATTCATTGAATAATTACAATGGGAAAATATCATGTGTCACAAAATACCATTATGCTCTACTTGATAACAACTTAAATTATAAGCTCCTCTTCTAATTTCTCATAAAACTTAGGCAAGTCTTCTTGGGCTAAGGTTAGCCCCTTTTAGTCTATTAGGTTCACTTATGCCAACTCAATGCTCATCAAATATATAAGGAACATATTGCGATGATGTGATCATATTGTCCTCATGGTCATATGCTAGAGATATTCCTACTAGGGGTTGTCAAGCCTTAGAGGAATCCTTCTAACAAAGCCACCTAAGAGAACATCACACAACATCTCTGCCTCGACACACAAGAAGTTGATTTGACACATGAAGCCTAGTCTTGAGATATGACACTGTATAACAACATCTGCCTTGACACACAATGCATGCTTCGACACACGAAACTCAGTCTCGATACATGAGACTCTTCTCCAAGTTTCCCGAGACTAACTCAAGACAACCTCGACACATGAGGCTTTTCTTCGACGCATTATGTGTTACAATGGACTTATGTAGCCATTAAAATGTCTATTGTTGGTCCTTTTTGGCCAACTTTCAAGCTTACAATTAGAGGAGAAATGGATGTGAGAAGGCAGCAAGGTAAGTTACTTATTTGGTAGGCACCCTGTGGGGGTGAATGGTGGCCGATCCCGGTTGCCTTTAGGATGCGTGTGAACTATATGAAACCTACAAACACACATTAGAAAACAACAATGAATAAACTCTGGAATAAAACCCTTTGATCTCTCTTGGATGGAGGCTTAACCTGCCCAAAAGTGAGTTAGAAAAAAAACCAATGAAATGGGGTTAAAATATACAATGCTTCACATCTTTAATTCTGCCAATGAGGAAATCAGTCTTCACGTCCATTTGATGAAGCTTCCAACCAAGAACTACAACAAGAGAGATAATAACTTTGATGGAGGTGTACCTGGCAATTGGTGCAAATGTCTAATCGTAATATATTCCTTCCTATTGCGAGAAACCCTGAGCCACAAATGTTGCTCTATGTTTCTCAATGCTTCCATCTGCTAAATGTTTAATCTTGTAAATCCATTTGGAGGTTACCACATATTTCCCTTTCGGTCTTGGGACAACTTCCCAAACATCATTTTTTATGATGGATTGATATTCTTTCACCATGACATATTTCCATTCTTGTTGCTTAGTAGCTTCGTCATAGGTGGAGGGATTTGTATCACTAATGTGACTCATCTGTGCTACATATCTTGAACATTTATGAGGTTTTTGTCTTTCTCTAAAAGTGCCTGATGGTGCAGCATGTCTCTCTGCATCCTGCAGACTCTCTTGAAACCAGGAAGGCCTCTTCTTAGTAGGAGGTGCATCTAGAGATCTCTCCAACAACTCTACTAGCTCTATGGAATCAACCGGATCTGATAACTCATCAGACTCCTCCCTCAGAATCTATGGACGAGGAGAGTCAAGAACTGTAATCTATGTAGACGGATTATCATGTTCCTCCATACATGTATCAGATTGAAGTCCTCTAGATTGGCGAAAGGCAACTTCCTCATGAAAAGTTACATCTATGCTAACTGAAATATGTCGCTGACTTGAAACATAAATCTTGAAAGCCTTGGAGGTTTTGATGTACCCAACAAATATGCCCTTCTTCATTGAAGGCTCCATCCTTGTTCTTTTCTCTTTTAGTACATGGATGTAAACTAGATAGCCAAAGATCCTTAAGTACCCAACTTCATGCTTTTCACCAGTAAAGGCTTCGTTTGGGGTATTTTCCCCTAGTATAGCAGGAGAACTTCTATTATGAATATAAACTACAGTGCTAGTGGCGTCTTCCCATAAATATGTGGGAAGATCATAATCACACATCGTGGCTTTTTCAGCCTTACAAATTGTTATGTTCTTCCTCTCAACAACTCCATTTTGTTGAGGGTTGTATGGAACAGTTAATTGCCTCTTTATCTATGCTTCTCTACACAAGTCATTAAAATGATGAGACCCAAACTCCCCTCCATTATCAATTCTCAAGGTACGAATGTGATTCCTAGTGTGATTTCAATCAAAGCCTTGAACTCTGGGAATTTACTATAGGTTTCATTCTTTGCTTTCAAAAAATATATCTAATACTTTCGAGAGAAGTAGTCTATAAAATTATATAATAGAGATATCCACTAAGGAGGGTGATGACACAGGGCCACATACATTAGAGTGTATCAATTCTAAGACACCTTTAGATCTCTTGTTATTGAGAGGAAAGGATTCCTTTATGTTCTTACCAAGATTACAACCTTTGCAAATATTGTCATGCTAAAAGAGAAAAAGAGGCATACCTTTTACCATCTTCTACAAACCAGGAAGTGCCATGTAATGAAAATGTCCAAATCCTCGATGCCACGACCCATAAGGACTTATTGCATCATGAAACAAGGCTTTAATGGAATGTCTAGGAATTTTGTAGAGACCTCCCTTTCGAGTTCCAATCACAACTATTGCACTTATCTCTTGATTCTTGGACCACAAGAGAGCCTTGCCATCCTTGAAAATTACCTTGTAACCTTTGTATTCTAATCTTGCAACAAAGAGGAGGTTCTTCTTTAAACCAAAGACAAATCGAACCTCATCAATGTGCAATATTGGTCCTGAGTTTAACTAAAAGGATGTTAAACCAATTCCCTTAATTGCATTAGTAGAATTATCTATGATTTCTACCTTAACCGAAAATTTATTCTCTTTGAAATTTGTAAGAGTACTTTTATAACTTGTCGTGTTCCTGGAGGCGCCACTGTCCACTAACCAAGACTCAACACTATTTGAGATGGAACTAGAGAGAGCTGAAATAAGATAGTATTATTTTTGAGTCTCTTGATCACTGGAGGACCCTCTAGATCTATTCCTTTGGGACTTGCCCTCTTCAGTAGTAGATGCATGAAATCTTCCTTTATGTCCCTTTCTTATCTCGGGACAATATCTGGTAAAGTGTCCACTCTTATGATAGTTAAAGCATTTTGCCTTTGAGATATCAAACCATTTGTCCTTAAAACCCTTGTTTCCCTTTTGGTGAGGAAACTTCTTATGAGAGTAAAATATTTTCCCTTTATTTATCATGAATAAGAGTGCAAGATTTTCTTCTTTGGATAGACCACCTCTACTCTGAATTCTCCCATATTCATGTTGGTAGCCATGCCACAGTCTTTCAAAGTCTGGCTAGTTTTCATAAGCATTTATAGGAGACAAAAAATTATCCTAAGAAGGTGGAAGACCATCAACTGCAATCTGAAAAAGATCATCACCAACTATAGTTTCCCCGATTACCATAAGTTAATCTCAAATATGAGATATCTCTGTGAAGAAGGAGGCAAGAGTATCGTCCTTATCCATATTAAGAGAACAAAGTTTCTTCTTCAAGGCCCTCTTTTGACTGGGTGCTTTCTTTTCATATAAACTTGTTAGGGTGTCAAAACATTCCTTTGGATTTTCAGAGGGGTCAAAACAAGCATCAACCTGTCTTTAATAGTAGCAAAGATTATTCTTTTTGCTTTGGTTGGGTTATTCTTAAAGGTTTCTCTTCTTGCATTTGAAGTGGGCTCCTCAGTCACACTGGTCACAAACCCATCTAATTCATGTTCTTCTAGTATTATTAAGATCATAGCTTTCCATATATCAAAATTTGAGGCCCCTTCAAGTTTGTCCTCAGGTCTTACTAAAATTGAAGTCATTTTGCCCTTTCTCAATAAACCCCAAGATATGTTGTTTTGATAATATTTCCAAGATCAATGTGGGCTTCAATAACCTGCCAAACTAATCTCTTTCACACCCCTCACTCTTATACCATGATAAAATTTTATATATGGAGCAAATCTGAAAATTCTTATAACTAGTATTTAGATACATAAGATCCAAGAATAATGACTTCTTTAATTTATTACATATCTAGAACTTCATCAATAATAAACTAAGGGAATCAACTGATAATATGAAGAATAATAGTAGCAAATAATATATCCGATCATCCACCATGAAAACACATATTTTTATCATGGGAACCCCAGCAACAAGATCTCCCTTAATATATTGATAACATGATATTTACAATGAGCATATATATCTAACTTTTACATCAGGTATCAAATGCCCCTAGGGAAAATACATACCAAGAAAACAAATTGTTGATGACTGCCAACTAAACCCTGAAATGTTGGTGTGAGTCTGTATGGGGCTCAATCTGCTTGCAATCTGCAACGTGGGGCCTCCTCAATCCTCAATCTGCTAACATCGATGCTTGGCCTCCTTAGTGTGAGCTCGATCTTGCATGGCAACCCCCAATATGTTAGCAGGGACTCTGATCTGTTGAGTGGAGATTTGGATCTGTCAACGTGGGGCTTGTGTTGTTAGAATTTTGATGGTTATATAAGATCTCAAAACATCTAGCATCATAACCATAAGAAAAGGATCATTGAAAGAAAGACAATCACAACCACACAAAAGAACACAAAGATTTATCTTGGGAAACCCTCGTGGGGGAGAAACCCCAACAAAACTTCCTCGATATATAATTCGACCAAGTACAATGTAAGACCCCAAGAACAAGTATATAATCTCCCTTTCCATAGTAGATTGCCTCTCTCTCTCTCTCTCTTGTGCAATTGCTTGAGTGAGAAGTGTGTTTTAATGAGGGAGGCGCCTCACCTATTTATACTCATCAAGTGAGTGACTCAATTACCTAACAAGGTCAGCCAAGTTCTCTAATTAGGATCAACCTACCTAGGAAGACTCAAAATAACATTTATATAATACATTCTTGGGTACTATTTCCCTGACTTACAATTAAGGTTTTACCTCATGACTTTTACATGTCCAATTACATCAAGGACATCTCTGAATGGAGGAATAACATCTATGAAGGAGGAATACAATAAAAGTACAATAGAATATATTTCAAAGTTACATCTCTTTCAACACTCCCTCTTAACAAGGAAGGTATTCTACATCATTAACAACAACAATTGTACAGTTGACTGGTGAATTTATATGTCATAGGATTTTTGAAACAATAACAACATCATGTGTCTGGAACAACATTAGCATGGAACATCTTCATCGATATCAAGATAACATCATCATCACTGGGCATCATCATCCTGGAACATCATCACGGAGCATCATCATCATAGAACATCATCATCATGGAACATCATCACCACGAAGCATCGTCATCGTGGAACATCATCATCATAGAGCATCATAATCATGGAACCTCATTGACATTGAACATCATCATCATGGATAATCATCATTGTAGACATCATCAGCAACAACATGAATCATCATCATCATCATCATTGTGGATCATCATCATCATAAGCATGAGACATTAGTATGTTAATACTGGTACATCATCATCATTTGTAACATCAGTATGTGAATACTGGAACAATAACACCCGGAACGTCATCAATATGTAAATAATGGAACAACAACAACATCATTAGCATGTTAGTACTAAAACAACATCATCAACAAATAAATGATAGATCACCATCTGCATCATCAACATGTAGATGCTGGAACAAAATCATCATCATCAACATAGAATGCTGAGACAACATTGCCATCATCAACATAGAAATGTTGGAGCAACATCATCATCAACATAGAAATGCTAGAGAAACATCATCATCATCAACATAGAAATGTTGGAGCAACATCATCATCAACAACAACATATAGTGTTGGGGCCACATCATCATCAATATCAACGCATAGTGTTGGACCCACATCCTCATCAACATCAACATAAAGTGTTGGAACCACATCGTCATCAGCACATAGTGCTAGTATCATCATCAACACAAAGTGTTGGTGTTGTAGAGGAAAGTGTTCCTATGGCTGGGGGTTAAGAGCTCATCAACATACTAGGGTTGAAAGACAGATGCATATAGTTATGCAAGTAAATGTAAACAATATTCAGAGATCATATAGGTTCATACCTTAGTCCAATGAAGGTTGATCCAAGCAACCCTTCAATCCTCCTCTTGCTCCTCTTACTCCAAAAAAACTTAACCTTCCTCAAACCAATATGACCACATGTAAATAAATGATAATCAAAGCTATACGAAACCCTGATCTGATTAACATAAACATATGATCATAAACAAAGATTCAATATCCATTACAGAGTGATTGGAATAGGAAGAGCATCACATCTTTATTACTCATGAGAGAAGTACAATGATTACCTTCTCTTCAAGCTAGGCACCTCACAAAACCTTGATCTGGTTCTTCTACTTCTCTTCCCCAAGAAACTCATCCTCCAACCTCTCCAACACAAGGAGATGACATCTAGGGCAAAGGCAGGGGGGATGAGAGTCCCAATTCCTCTAGCATAACAATGCAAAGGTTCAAGTTCCCTCTGATGGACCTCTCTCCTTCTATTATATAGTTTCTTGAAGAATTAGGGGCGAGGACGAAGTAGTTACAATCGAAGGAGTCAGTTGCATAACCACCAAAACTACCCAAAATTCGAGAAACATTCATTTTTGACATGTACAGGACAAATTTGTGGGTTGCAGTGACAACAGTCGCAAATGCAAAGCCAAAATTGTGGGTTGTAGTAACAAGAGTCGTGAACACAAAGGAATTCGCAGGTTCAACTGCATAAAAGTTTTGAATACAATAGGGTAACCGCAGGTCAAACTTAGGTCAAGTCGCGAATACAAAAGTATAACTGCGGGTACCATGAAAGCAAAGTCGTAGTTAGGTAAAAAAACTCATTTTTAGGGCACTTCTAAGAATTTTCAGGCTTGGGTATATTCTAAAAAGTTTTTCCTTACTCCGATACATTTCCAACAGTCTAGAGAAGAGGACAATCGAAGTTACAGAAGTTGAGATATGGGTCCTCCAATCTAGGTGTTTTTTAGTGACTTTCATGAAGTGTCATCATGGAAGTGTCAACATGCGACGAAAACATGGGAAAGTGGTCCCAGGAAGATGTTGATGTATTTGTAACTTCGGAATGTATTCACTTGTATATCTTATGTATTGTACCCCCATGTTTATTCTGGGAAGTGTCTGTAATTTACTTGAGTCATGTCATGCCCCGATGTTCCTATCGGGAGATTCAATAATGTAAACAAGTCATGTAAAGTCATTGTGGGTAACCCTCCTATTGATCAAGGGTTAAAGTCCCCACAGTTGTGGGGCCCTAGGGTTATTAGACTCTCCTAGAGAAGTCAGCCCTAGTGAGTTATTGTCAAGTCGAGAATTAGTATAAATAGAGAGGGAGCTTCTCTATTTATCACACATTCACTCACACTCAGTTGTAGCGCATAACTAAGAGAGAAGAAGTCACTGGGACAAGAGAGAGAGAGACTACTGCTATCGGGAGATTATCTTACTATTTTTGGGGTTTTGCTTTTGGTGCTTATTCTATCTCTGAGGAAGTTGCAGGGTTTTCTCCTTTATGGTTTCCCCGAGGAAAAACTTTGTGTTCATTGTCTCTTATGTTTGATTGTTGTGCTTGTTATTCTCTTAGTTAAAAATCCTAAGATAATGCTAGCTTAAATGATAAAAATATAACATGGTATCAGAGCTAACCTAAGAAGAAGACACTATGTAGCTGTGGAAACTAGGGCTTCCTACTTTTTGGATCTCTCTCCACAGATTTTCAGCAAAAGAAGGTTGGATTCACTCTCCTCTCCAGGGCATCTTTCTGTCGAAGCAGAATCTGATTCTGAGCATTTTCAGTTTTTGACCTGACACTGCTGCTGAAAATTAGGGCTTCCCACATAAGTGAAATTTTTGAGTGAGCCCAGGCCTGGATTGATCTCCTCCCCAAAATCGAAGTTTATAGATCAAGATCAAAGTTTTTGGTTGGATAGAACTCCGAGAAAGTCAAACCCTAATCTGCTCCTGAACCAGCTCTGCAAAAATTCAACACCAGATCCAGATCCGACATTTTAACCCGGTAAGATCTAAATATTTTGTATTTCCATTTGAGGCTCTCAGTTAAGATGTCTCATCATACCAAACTTGATGAAAAGCTTGAGGGAGTTGATAACTTCCGAGCCTGGATGTATAGGATCTCCCTGGTCATGGAAGAAAATGAGTTGGACTCCTACATCAATAAGGAGGTTCCAGTTCGAGAGGGAGATGAGGCTAAGGCCTTACACAAGAACAAATTGGTCATGGCTAAGAGAATTATTGTTGATTCAATTAAGGATCACCTCATACCACAAGTGTCCTCCGTAAAGACACCTAAATCTATGTTTGATTCCCTGACCAAACTATTTGAAGGAAAGAACATAAACCACAAGATGACTCTGAGAAACCAATTGAAGAATGTAAAGATCCAGAATGCGAAGACTATCCAGTCTTACTTTATAAGGGTCTCTCAGATCAAGGAACAACTAGAAGCGGTAGATGAAGAAGTAGAGAATGCAGAAATTGTGATGACCACCTTGAATGGTCTCCCTAGGGCTTGGGACTCTTTCATTCAAGGGATCTGTGCCAGAAAGAAGCTAATCAAGTTTAGCAAACTATGGGAGGAATGCTCACAAGAAGAAGCTCGAATATTAGCACTAGAAGAAAATATGGGAAGTGAAGATCAAGCCCTCATAGTACAATCCAAGAAAACCAGAACAAGCCATCACAGAGGTAAGCACTCTCACCAGAAGAGTAACTTTAGAAAGTCTAAATATATGTCTAAGTTCATTTGCTATACATGTGATGAAAGATGACACTTTGCAAGAGATTGTCGTAGAAACAAAAATAGATCTCTCAAGAAGAAGGTAAACAAGAAAAGACATCATGCTCATGCTGCAGAAGATGATGAGCCTTCCAAGAAGAGAACCAGACAAGACAGTGATGATTCTTCAAGTGATGAAGAATATGTTTTGATTTCCGCTCTCACAAGAAACATCACACATGGAAGTAATGATTGGCTTATAGACAGTGGGGCTTCCAAACATATGGCAGGATTCAAAGAATCCTTTGTGAAACTATCATAACATGAAACACCCCACAAGGTGAAACTTGGAGATGACTACTAGTGTCCAATAAAAGGTAGTGGGGAATCCTCCTATAAGTTAGATTCTAGAAAGTCTATAAAGATGAAGGATGTATTGTTTGTACCAGGACTAAAGAAGAACCTCCTCTCCATATCTGCATTAGATGCAAAAGTCATGAGGGTTGCATTTGTAGATGGCCAAGTTCTCATGTGGCCAAAGGGAAAGACTATTGATGATGTAGTAGTGATTGGGGAACAAGAAGGAGGTCTATACAAATTGAAGGGCCAACGAGAACAAGCTTTGGTCCATGAATCAGTAGAGCCAAATGAACTTTGGCATAGAAGGCTTGCACATGTGCACTATAGGGCACTACCACTTGCAAGCAAAGTTGTTGAAGGACTTCTAAAAATTCAGACAAAACATGATGGTGTCTGCAAAGGATATGTGAAGGCAAAGAAGACATTTCCAAGTAGCGAGAGCAAAGCAAAAGGAGTCTTGGAAATCATTCACTTCGATGTATGCGGTCCGATGTCATCCAGTTCATTAAGCAGGTATGTATACTATGTTTCTTTTATTGATGATTTTTCTAAGAATACATGGATATACTTCTTAAAGAACAAAGAAAAAGTATTCGACAAGTTCGAGGAATTCAAAGCCTTGATTGAGAACCACACAGAAAAGAAGATCAAGACCTTTCGATCAGATAATGGCGGAGAATTCACATCAAATGAATTCAAAGAATTGTGCAAAGATTCGGGGATTAGGAGGGAGTTAACCACTCCATACAATCCACAACAGAATGGGGTTGCAGAAAGGAACAATAGAACGATCATGGACATTGCAAGAGCCATGCTTCATGATCAAGATTTTCGTATGCATCTATGGGCAGAAGCTTCCAGAACTGCGGTGTATGTACATAACCGTACTCCACACAGAGTACTTGAGAACAAGACACCTGAAGAAGTATTTTTCAGCAAGAAACCAGAAGTCAGTCATCTCATAATATTCGGTTGTCCAGTGTACATACATATTCCGAAAGAAAAGAGAACAAAGTTATATCCTTCAGGAAGGAAGGGTATATTTGTGGGACACTTTGAAAGCTCGAAGGCTTACAGAATATACTTCCTAGGATTCAAGAAGATCGACATTAGCAGGGATGTAACATTTGACGAAGACTCGGCTTACAATAAATCCAGAAAGAGACCTGCTGAAGAAACTGAAGTACCCATAATTCATGACACAACCATGAACGAAAAAATTCGAGAAGAAGATCGAGAATTAGAAGAAACTTAAGAATTTGTAGATCCACCTCAGGAGAAGAATCCTCACAAGAGGAAACATGCTTGGGTATGAGAAGCTATCCAAGGTGCAGAAAGATATGGGGCTCCAGAAGAAAATCATAGAGAAAGGAAAAGAACCAGGTCATGCTCCGGTTATGTAGCCTTATTATGTGACTTCATCGATAAAGAACCTTCCAATTATGAAGAAGCGGTAGAAATAAAAGAATGGAAGGATGCTATGATCGAAGAGTACCAATTGATCATGAAGAATGATGTTTGGGATGTTATTCCAAGACTAGAAGGGAAGTCTATTGTAACTTCCAAATGGATCTACAAGATCAAGCATGCTGTAGATGGCAGCATAGAAAAATATAAAGCAAGATTTGTGGCTCGTGGCTTCTCCCAGAAAGAAGGAATAGATTATGAATAAACTTTTGCACCTGTAGCCAGATACACTTCCATCAGATCAGTACTTGCTCTGGCTGCAGTGATGAAATGGAAGATACACCAGATGGATGTCAAGACTACTTTCTTGAATGGTGTAGTAGAAGAGGAAGTGTATGTGGAGCAGCCACTCGGTTTTGAGACACATGATAGGGAGACTTATGTGTGTAAACTGAAGAAATCCCTGTACGGTTTGAAACAGGCACCCAGGACAGGGTATGACAGAATTGATAGCTTCCTATCCAGTTTGGGCTTTACCAAGAGTAAAGCAGATTCCAACCTTTACTATAAGGTTTAAGATGGTAACCCAGTGATACTCCTATTGTATGTAGATGATCTGTTTGTAACAAGTATGGATGGGTTGATTGATGATACAAAGAGGAAGCTTGTTTCCGAGTTCGAAATGAAGGACTTGGGTATGATGCACTATTTTATATGCATGGAGGTGTGGCAGAATGCAGATGGAATTTTCCTGGGACAAGGGAAGTATGCGATAGAGATCCTGAAGAGATTTGGGATGATGGATTGGAAAGCCATGATCACACCTATGGTATCGAACCTAAAGCTATTGAGTGATGCTTCATCAGAAGCAATTGATGCCACGATGTATCGTCAGATGATTGGGTCCTTGATGTACCTGACAAATACGAGACCAGATATTTGCTTTGCTGTGAACACCTTGAGCCAGTTCCTGACAGATCCGAGACATGTTCACTTGATTGCTGCAAAGCATATTCTGAGGTACTTGAAGGGTGCAGTTGATTATGGGCTCAAGTATGAGGCGAATCAGAAGATTAGCCTGGAAGGTTATGTTGATTTAGATTGGGCAGGCAGTGCCATTGATAGAAAGAGCACTTCAGGATGTTGCTTCAGTATGGGATCAGGTGTGATCTCCTGGTTTGGTAGGAATCAATCCTATGTGGCACTAAGTACAGCCGAAGCAGAGTATGTTGTGGCTTGTTCAGCTAGTTGAGAGGCAGTATGGCTGAGGAAGCTACTATCTGGTTAATTTGATCTCCAGTTGGATGCTAATTGTATATATTGCGACAACCATGTGTGAAGTTGTCTGAGAACCTAGTGTTCCATGACAAGTTGAAGCATATAAAGATCAAATATCACTATATCAGGAATATGGTGTAGAGAGGAGTAGTGAAGCTCCAGTATGTTGCGACGGATGAACATATAGCTGATGTGTTGACTAAGCCATTGGCCAAAGTGAAGTTTGAATACTTTAGGGAGAAACTTAGTGTTCTCTAGATCGAGATTCCCTCCAAGGGGAAGTGATGAATCCATGAGCCATTCTGACATGGTGAGAGGATTGGTTCCTTCCATGGTCAGATGTAAGGGCTGATCCATTCTGTCATGGTGAGAGGATTGGTTCCTTCCATGGCATATCTGAGTGCTAAGCCATTCTGAGGTGACTGTGGGATGTGTTCCCACATGATTAGATATAAGCGTTGAATGCCATTCTCTAGGAGAATGGAGGTACCTGGTCAGTTCCCAGGAATACTCAGTCTGGGACTGAGAGCCATTTTGATGCGGTGTGTTCTCACATTGTCAGATGTAAGTGCAGAGCCATTCTGGCGCGATGTGTTTACACGTGATCAGATGTAAGTGCGGATCCATTCTAGCGTGATGTGTTTACACATGGTCAGATGTAAGTGCAGAGCCATTTTGGTGCGATGTGTTTACACATGGTCAGATGTAAGTGCAGAGCCATTCTGGCGCGATGTGTTTACACATGGTCAGATGTAAGTGTAGATCCATTCTGGTGCGATGTGTTTACACATGGTCATATGTAAGTGTAGAGCCTTTTTGACAAGATGAGGTCAGATGTGAGTGTTGGGCATGCCTTTCTAACATGGTTTTGGATGTGTTCCTCCCATGGTCAAATGTAAGTGTTGGGCGGGCCTTTCTGACATGGTTCATTCCATGGTCAGATATAAGTGTTGAAGACCATAAAGACCTACATGAAGGCTAGGCCTACAACTAGCATGAAAAAGGGTTGGCTCTGTAGAACTTCCTTTGACGAGAAGAATCAAGAGATATCACCAGTGATGATGACCTAGAGATGATCTAGATAGAGTGATGATTCAGATCTAGTGATGATCCAGATCCAGTGATGATCCAGATCCAGTGATGATCCAGATCCAGTGGTGATGATCCATATCCAGATGAAGATGACTTGAAGATGAAGATGACGAGAACTTGATGATGATCCAAATGATACAGAGAAGAAGACTTGTGCTGATAAATTGTGTCGAGAGAATACCTTCCTAGTTAAGAGGGAGTGTTGATGTATCTGTAACTTCAGAATGTATTCACTTGTATATCTTATGTATTGTACCCCGATGTTTATTCCGAGAAGTGTCTGTAATGTAATTGAGTCATGTCATGCCCCAATGTTCCTATCAGGAGATTCAACAACGTAAACAAGTCATGTAAAGTCATTGTGGGTAACCTTCCTATTGATCAAGGGTTAAAGTCCCCGCAGTTGTGGGGCCCTAGGGTTATTAGACTCTCCTAGAGAAGTTGGCCCTAGTGAGTTATTGTCAAGTCAGGAATTAGTATAAATAGAGAGGGAGCTTCTCTATTTATCACACATCCACTCACACTCAGTTGTAGCGCATAATTGAGAGAGAAGAAGTTGCTGGGACAAGAGAGAGAGAGACTACTATTGTCGAGAGATCATCTTACTATTTTTGGGGTTTTACTTTTGGCGTTGATTCTATCTCTGAGGAAGTTGCAGGGTTTTCTCCTTTATGGTTTCCCCGAGGAAAAACTTTGTGGTCATTGTATCTTATGTTTGATTGTTGTGCTTGTTATTCTCTCAGTTAAATATCCTAAGATAATGCTAGCTTAAATGATAAAAATCTAACAGCAGAGCTGTGTCATTTTGGGCTCTAACAGATGCCCCCTAATGTATGAGGTTAGAGGGGAAGACAATAGTTGAAATACATTATAAAAATAAAACAACTGAAGCATGGAGAGAGCAGAGAATCCAAGATCGAAAGGCTCGAACAGAGGTACCTGAAAGAGAGATAAATGTCATACAAAACTGATCTCTATATACAAATCATCACCATAAATATACAGGTGGATCCAACATGTGTATAACTGATGTAATTATCATGGTCGCACAATATGCAAAAAAGCACCATATAAAATCTAAAGGAGTCATGGCCACAAGTGAACAAGGTGGATCCATACTCGATAATAGATCATAGCCACAAGAATACAAGGTGGATCTATGTCTCAGCAAATGTTATATGAAGTGTGACAAGGTCTTTCGCAACTCGGGCAATAACAAAAGATGACGATGCTACTATCAACCCAAGGTCTTCAATCCAAACCGCCCAAAAGGTATGAATCCTAACCATGCAAATAAAGGATCTAAAATCGAACATGGAGGAAATCGTTTGATTACCGACCATTGATGAGGACCGTTAACAAACGTGAGGGAACCATCATTAATGAAAATGGTCCCCAAGGCACTTAGTACATTTTAACAAGTGTGAATACAAGGTCTTGAGGTCGAACACCTGAAGAATCCATTGAGGTATTCCCACTACCCAATAGTGAGGGAAATTGCCACTAATGACTGCAATCCCCAAGGCACTGTTATAAACTCTAAGTATCAATCCCAGAGAAAAATGTGTTGACATCGATAGGAAGAGATCCACTGGAAGGAAGGAATTAAGGCATCCTCCATCATCCAACACGAGGTAAGTCAGAAACTAATTAGATTTGGAAATGGAACAAAGTCCTGGAACAAGGACCGCCGAAGACTGGATGTAATGAATTGATACCAAGGAATGGCCGACACAAAAGGTGAAGGCAACTGCAAAATGGCCGACAAAAGGTGTATCCTTGAACAACAAGCACACAAAAAAAGTGACTTAGACAAATTTTGACACAAAGAGACCAATGATGCAACTCTGCAATGTAGGAGACATTGACATATTCCCCATATAATTGGAAAAGAGACTAACTAGAGGAGTAAAAACTCTGAATCAGGATAAGGTCAAAAACTTAGACCCAACTATTGATAGACTAAGAAATGGTGCTTTGTTCAAGGATTGAAGACTTGCTGCCACGATGTAAAAAACACGTGGATGAACTTCCCTTCCATCTTTCTTGTAAAGGTTTAACGAGTCCAAGAAAACAAACTCGGGACCTTCTTCATTTTTTACAAGCTCGAAGAAGAAACAGAGGAATTCTTGATAAAGCACTGATTCGTGGATTTTACGAGCTCGAATTAGTGGATGCTCGATGGTGTTTTCATAGTTTTGAGAGTCTGAAAACTCCAAAGAAGACTCTAGGGGGTTCTTTTTCATAAAGTTAGTCTCTTGAGTCTGAAAAAAGTATAAAATAATACAGAGGAGAACTCTCTTAGCCCGGGTGAACTAAGGTATGCCTTTTTCATAGTTAGTCGGTGAGGTCCGAATAAGGGGTAAACTATCGCGAGACCGACGCTCCTTTAAAAGCAAGCAAAAATGCTTTAGTTTTAACGAGTGTGAAGGAAAGTAGGATCACTCAGAAAGTTCCATTTATTTACGAGAATGGTACAAATAATAGTAAACTCGATTCTTTGTTTTAGGGTTTAGCGAGCATGACAAAGACATAAAGTACGCTCAAAATATTTTTGATGTTTAGGTCCAGAGCACAAAAAAAGAGAAAACTAAGCTCGACCAGGGGTCCTTTTCCGTAAGTTTAGTCCTCCAGGTCTGGAAAATAGATAAACCTATGCCTGAAGATAGTTTTCTAAATTCCGAAGAAAATAGAGTGTTCCTTTTCATAAATAATCGACATGGTCTAAAAAAGAGATAACCTACCACCAATGTGAATGATCGTTCAATTTACCTTAACAAGTATGAACGAACAAGTTTAATCGACTGTCCAGTCAATATTAAGGAGTCATACCAAGGCCTAAAGATAACTCCATATCTTTCCCGTGAAGTTTTAACGAGTCTAAAAAAGTCAACTCGCAACCTCCTTACTATTTTCAACGGGCTCGAAGGAGAGCAGAAAGAATGCTCTAAATGCGAGGAGATGAGTGTAATAGGGAGGCGAAACTAGTTCCAAGCACGAGGAACAGACCTAAGCATAATGCAAGGAATATGAGCAAGATAAAGACAATCGGGGAACATCTCCTCAAGGAAAAAGGTGTCAACTTGCAAAGGCAAAATGGTACAAGGCTGAGTGCTGATGAGAGTAGAGATGAGGGCTTATATAATAAGCTAAAAGATTCAAAGTTAGCATCAGGATCATAAGTGCAAGCAGGGTACATGCAAATGCAGTTACAACTTGAACAACAAGGCGAGGCCAGTAAATAGTTGTGGATCCAACTACAAATCTTGTCTCCAAGAAACAACAACACTAAAATCATATTCAAAAGAAGATCCAATGCAGGTCACTTTGGCAGAAACACATTTAACTTTGCTATCTTCTACAGAAGGAAAAGTCAAGGTATAATCGACTAAAGAAGATTCTATAGTGCCAAGTCTCGAGGGTTTATAATCAGTAAGATCAACCTTAGACAGAAAGCAAAAATCAACAAAGGAGATAGAGTCTGCAGGTACAAACTCAGTATCACTGGAGTTGAAAAATATATGAGAAAAATCAAACTCATTAGGATCATTGACCTATTGTTCGAACGAAGAGTCCAAAGACTCAAAAATACCAACACAAGAAGATCGATCAATAGAAAGATCATGCTTATTAAGAAAATCAAGTTTAGACTTAGTCACAACTGAATCGACATCCATAAGAAGGTCAAACTATATCAAATAATCTAGGAAGACTTCGTCAGAATGAAGTATACCATACCGGATAGGACACATGTCTAGACATTCAAATGGATCAACAGAGTGGAGAGTAGGATCCATCGTTTGTATAGGATGGATGACCTGGTCAACTGCTAAGACCAAGTCCCGAGAAGGTAAGCACAAACATAGAGGCTTCTTCTCAGTAACAATTGAATGCGAGGGATATGAGGCCACATATCTCACATGTGGTGAGGTAGTGTCTATCGAGACACTGGGTATCAATAAGGGAAAGACCTGGTCACTAGTTGGGTCAGGAGAGGGATAAAGAAAATGCAATTGATCGATAGTGATGATGTCTTCATTATAATTCAAGTACATCACACGAAATAACATTGACACCATAGCCTGCATGGCATAAACATAATCACGCTTGAGGAGCATATTGAAGTCTAAGGGATCTTTGATCACCATGAAATCAATAAAGACAGTCTTCCCACCCAAAGTAACAGGTCTTTGAGCAAGAATTCCCAAATCTATACTAGTTCTTCTATCGAAAGCAAGTAACTGACTATCATTCGAAATAAGGCTAGGAGATCCCATGCCTCGCCAAGCACGTGGAGATAAAATACTTAGTGAGGCTCTTTCATCAACAATGCAACGAGCAATTGTGTAAAGTTCAACTTTGACCTTTATCTGGAAATGTGCAACAGAAGGAAGGCGCGACTCAACTAGGCTATCCCAACAAAAGGAAGCAATCTGAGAGCTTCATGGGGGTTCATCCAAAACAAGTTCACTGCCCCCTTGTTCAGTTAGTTCTTAACGGGCAGTGAATAAAATGCGTTTGGCAGAAACTTCACTCTCCAAAAGAAGAGTAAGATTGATTGACGATGGAATCGATCCAACCGCTTCATGAAAGTCACTCTCCAAAGGGAGAGTGGGATTGACCAAAGATTACATTGATTCAATCACATAAGGATCACTCTCTGTAAGAAGAGTGGGGTGAACCAAATACTGAGAAGGTTCAACCACTAGATCAACCGAAGGTTGAGTAAGCTGTTGAGAAGATTCAGCTTGGTCAAGAACGTGATGGCCTTGAAACCAAACTCTTCGTACCTCCGATATGGAAGGGCATTGATGAGTAAGGTGGTGTCTCCCACAAAGCTTACAAAGGAACTTGAGCTTGTGTTTTGAATTTTTAGTCTTTTCAACAATGTCAACATGACTCGTAGTCGCTGACTATTTTCCCTCAGCATGACCTACAGAGGCTGAGAGTTTTCCCCCGCATGACCTACAAAGGCTGAGAGACTGGGTCCAACATGACGTGCAGAGGTTGGAGGGGATATCCCACTAGCATGACCAGCAGAGACTGAATGGTTAGTATCAGCATCCTTTGCAGAGGTTGAGCGTGTGCCCATAGCATGAACTGCAGAGGCTGGGCGGTTGGGTCCAACATGACCTGTAGAGGTTGGATGGGGAGGTTCAACTTAACCTATAGAGGTTGAACTGGTGCCTTCAACATGAAATACAGAGGCTGAGTGACTGGATCCAACATGATCTGCAGAGGTTGGAAGGATTATACCAGCATAAACTGCAAAGGCTGGATGGTGAAAATCAATTTGACTTGCAGAGGTTGTGTGCTTAGATCCAATATGACCTGTAGAGGTTGGATGGGTTCCCCCAACATGACCCGCAGAGGCTGGGTGGTGAGGTTAAACTTAACTTGTAGAGGTTGAATGGGTGCCCCCTTGCTTTTGAGTGTTCTTCCTATTCTTCTTTCTTTTACACGTTTTAGGTTGATGGTTACTAGTATCAGAACTATCACCGCATGAGGTAGAAGGAGCATGAGAGGAAACTACATGTGAAGGGGAAGCAAAGTTTTGATGCCCTTGACATAATGAGCTTACTTAAGAAGCATCAGGAGCATTAAGGACTGTTGGATTTGAGAACAACCAAACTGGTAGCCCTAGGGTGAATCTAGGTAGATTAGGGGTGTCCATCAAAGGAACACCAACATTCCATGTGAGAGGAAGAGTGCAAGGAGTCCCTAGAAAGGGGGTCTCCTGATTGGTGTCCATAGGGGTGTTATCCATAGTTTCTAACTTAACCAACAACTAAGGTCAACTGGTAACCAACAGTACAAAGAACACACCACTAGAAAAAGTCCTAAGTATCAAGACCAAGCAAACAAAGGATGCCTTCTAAAGGAGAGTTTGGGATGATTAGGGCCTAGAATAGACTAGTGAAGGTCGGAGAGTAGTTACTTGGTGTCTCGTGATGAGTTTTCTGGGTGCAAGCACTGGAATCACTCAACTGCCCTCCCAATTTGTCAACTGAGGTTACCTTCCAAGTCTACCCTAGGATCAGTGGAAATAGCCTTCGACTGCCACCTATGTAAGATTCCTAGATGTCAAGATGCTAAGGCTACCAAAACCTCAAAGAAAGGCTGATAGAATAGTCGAAGGCCCAGCCGATGCACTTGGGAAAGGTAGCTAAGCCTAAAACTCAAGCAATACTAGGAACCACACGAGGTCGGGAGGAGGTAGTAGGTGATTCCCCAAATGTGCGATAGCTCTAATGTATGCTCTACAGAGTAAAGGAGGGGTATCTCCAAGTACTCAATATTGCACGACCTCGTGCTTGACTCCTGTGTGAGAGGAGATTTCCGATATCTTTCTCTACAAACTTGGATTTCCTAAAGACATGCCATTATTTTTGAGTTTAAAGTTTTGGGCAGTTAAGATATCCCTAACCCAAAACAATAGCCTAGACTAATGTGTGTCATCCCTACAAACAAACAATTACTAATAGATTTTAGATATTAAACGTTTATTTTAAAGGGTTGTTGACTACTCAAAGGGTGGCAGAGGTGAAACCAATGGTGTTTTGATTCAAAGTATAAACATAATGACTAAACAAAAAGACAATTTAAAATGTGAAAGCAAACTCCTATTTCTCTTCACTTTTTTAAACTGAAAATGAAAGCCACGAAAGAAAAAACTTATTTTTTATCTTTTTCAAAAACAATGATATGCCATGCAATTTAAATTAAAACCCTAATCTACATGCATATAAAGCAAACATGTGTTCTTTTTGTTTTTCTTTTATGAATGCAAAATAAAAAACAACCTACAAATTAAATTATGCAGATAACAAAAACATAGCAACAGGATTCATGCTATACAACCACCGTACAAACTCTAGACTACGCTAAAGTCAGTATAAACCCTACTTGGAAAGGAGGCTTGCATAAGAGACAAGTCAACTACTTTGGCATGGTGAAGTTAACCAACAAGAAAAGAAGGAAACAAAGACCAATAAGCTTTTGAAATCATACAAAGATCACTAACAGAGGCTGATCAGAAACAAGTGTCAAAAGTCATGCCAAGCAAAGGGGATGGGGGGGAAGAGTAAAGAGCAAACCCTAATGCTACAAAAGGGCTTGAAACATAAATAAAGAGCACCTAATAGAGATGAGACTTAATCCCTAGAGTCACGCATATGCATAGGACCCCCAAAAACCTACCAAACAACCCTCAAACAACAACAAAAAAACAAAAAATGATGAAAAAAGGTTGCTTCAAGGGAACTCGCGAGTTGATCTACTGCTGGGTCATGAATGACTCACAAGTTTGAAGCATACCAGGTCGCAAATGCATCCTAGAATTGCAACTGTTGAGTCTTGTACCTACGAATGGGTGGGAAAAGGCCCAAAAGGTCTAAAAAGTGCCCTAGGAAGGCAGGGGAGGTGTACTATCAGGCTCAGAAGGCGTTCCTAAGTGGCAAGAAGGACTTGAAACTCTACAAAACACTAGAAGAAATACAGAGAAACCCCAAAGAGACAATTCTCTCCCCAACAGAGTCGCTAGTTTCGTCGAAAGTGTTATGTTGTAGAGGAATCAATTATTAGACGCCCAACTGGTAGATCCAGAAGAAGAAGAAGATCAAACAAACGAATTGGAAGAAACAACTGAAGAGACCACAATGGTGTTATGGGATTAGGCACCAACATTGGTATTGAGTGAGGAAGAGCATATTGAGGAGATCCAAATATCATCAGTGAATGTTACAACAACGAGTAAAGGACCGATGATGGATCAAAGTTTATTTCTGCCTAAAACAAAGAAAATAAAGGAAACCATGAAGA
Source organism: Pseudotsuga menziesii (assembly GCA_001517045.1). Classification (NCBI taxonomy): domain Eukaryota; kingdom Viridiplantae; phylum Streptophyta; class Pinopsida; order Pinales; family Pinaceae; genus Pseudotsuga; species Pseudotsuga menziesii. Next base: position 535,170 of record LPNX011044091.1, on the reverse strand, counting down.
AAATTATCAGCACTACTCAGACGCAACATAAGGTTAATCCATAAAACATAAAAGAAAATAACCCAGTAATTAATAAACTTGTGACAATTGTGGCAAATAAAACATAGAGTACTAAAGAGTATAACATGTGATATGATTTTGTGGACGATATTAACAAATCCAAAACAAATATTTGTTTATTTAAATTGTGTAATCTTCCTCAACAGAGAAAGGAATTATTGGAAGCATTTGACCCACAACCAAGTAGTACTGCAGAGGCCATCAAATTAGATACTGAGATAAATGAAGCAAGTATTGGGAGAAAGTCAAAATCCCAGACTTTGCCTTTTGTGTTAACATTTGAAATTTTCAATCACAATGTGCATAATTATTTGGTGGATTATGGAGCCTCATATAATGTTATGCCTTTATATATTTGCGAGAAGATCAATAGTCAACCAACACCATCCCCTTCTCATATCATTCAACTAGATAGGTCTGTTGTTAAGGTTATTGGGGAGATGAAAGACGTGCTAATTAGATTGTCTGCATATTCGAGGGTGTGCCAATTCATAGACATCATGGTGGTGGTTATACCCGAGGCTTATGGTCTAATATTAAGGAGGGCGTAGTCAATGAAACTGAATGGTTATTTTGCAACTGATTGGTCTCACATGTGGCTGTCGTACTAGAATAATCAAAACCAAATTAAGATATTAAGAGAACCCCACATGAAACAGGACGTAACTCAGTTGGAGGAAAAAAATGAGTTGATAAATTTCTCATCTTTAGTTTTGAGAAACTACTTTTTAGAAATCGAATCAGGGAATTACAAAGCGGAGGAATCCAGTTATGAATCGGATACACAGTCAGATCTCCTTTGGTTTTACCGGGCTAGTGACATTGATTGTAACATAGTTAACTTAGTTACTAATGTAGAAGGTGCTACTAACCAAATAAATTTAGAAGATAGATTTTGGATTTTGTATTTTGATGGTTCTAAAACACAAGAGGGATCGAGAGCAGGTTGTTTCCTTATTGATCTGGAAAAGAATAAATATTTTCTCTCTTGTATACTAGAGTTTGAATGTAAAAATAACACAGCAAAATATTAAGCTCTAGTTCAAGGTTTTTAAAAAGCCATTGAGTAAAATGTAAGAAATTTAAAAGTTTTGGTGATTCTGATATAATTGTGAGACAAATAAGAGACACAATTCATTGTTTATCTCCACACCTTAAAGGGTACCAAGCTGAAGTATGGAATTTGACAGCACACTTTAATGCTTTAACATAAACGCAATCCCTAAATTACAAAATGTTGATGTTGATTTATTAGCTACTGTTGCTTCTAGGTTAGTACCAACTAATAATAAGTGTTCTATTAAACTAATTTTCAGGCCATCAGTACCTGACAATATCACAAATCTGAGGGTGTTCGATGATGATGAGAAAATCATTAATTTTTTGACCAATGAAGAAGTTTTCAAAGAATCTGTGATTGACGAAGAAGAACATCAAGCAAATTTACAAAACAGAGACATGCTTAAAGGAAATTTCATGCCTAAATGAGTAAGAATGCTTGAAGGAATGTTTGATCTGCAAAACAAATTCAGAAAACCAGCTAATGTTAAAACAAATAGCTCATTAATGCAGTATGAGCGGGTAAATTTAGGATGAGAAGTTGAGCCCAAATATGTCAATTTAGGAAAATGTTGCTCGCTTGGAGAAAGATCCAAGTTCATTAAATTGTTTCAACAGTACAAAGACATCTTCGCCTAGACGTATGAAGATTTGAAGACTTACGATACACACATCATCCAACATGTAATCCCTATTAAGGCAGGCGTGAAACCATTTCAGCAACAACTCAGTAAAATGCATGATAAGTTAGAGCCTTTAATCCAAAACGAAGTAAAGAAGCTACTAGATGCAAATATTATCTTCAAGGTCAACACTCTGAATGGGTGGCAAATCTAGTTCCGGTGAGAAAGAAGTCGGGAGAGATAAGGTTGTGTGTTGATTTCCGAAATTTAAACAAAGCATCAGACAAAGATAACTATCCAATTCCACCGATGGAACAAATTCTACAAATGGTGTTAGGCTCAAAATTATTCTCCCTGTTAGATGGGTTTTCAGGTTATAATCAAGTATTAGTGGCCGAACAAGATCGACTTAAGATGACATTTCGTACAAAGTGGGGAACATCTGCTTATAGGAGAATGCCTTTTGGCCTAATAAATGATGGAGCCACATTCTAGAGGGCCATGGATATTGCATTCCGAGGACTAGTCAGCCACTATGTAGTAGTATACTTAGATGATGTGATAACTTTCTCCAAGAAAAGAGAAGACCACACATCACCTAAAATGGATTTTTGATCGTTGTAGAAAATATGGCATATCCTTAAATCCAAAGAAAAGTATTTTCACGGTTCTTGAAGGAAAACTATTGGGTCACATTATCTCAAAGAAGTGAATTTCAATAGACTCGTAGAGAGTTGAAGCTATATCTCAGATTCCCTTGCCCCATAATAAAAAGGCTATGCATTCATTTATGGGCACACAAAATTTTGTTCAAAGGTTTGTACCATATTTTGCACAAATCACAAAACATTTGCAGCAGATGGTAAAGTAAAGCATACAATTCAAGTGGACTAATATTGAGAAGGTCACTTTTAAAGACATAAAAACAACAATAGCTCATGCACCTTCTCTAAGGAGTCCGAATTTTGAAAAGGATTTTATTTTATACACCTTTGCTTCAGACAACTCTCTCACGGCAGTGCTCACTCAAAAAGAAGAATTGCTAGATGAATATCCAATATCATTTATGAGCACTGGATTACAAGGGGCTAAATTGAATTACCCAGCTGTCGATAAACAAGCGTATGCAGTATTCAAGGCAGTAAAACAATTCAGGCCCTATATTTTTAAGAATAGAACAAAAGTTATCGTTCCTCATCCAACGGTCAGGTCTCTCTTTGTACAGAAGGAATTGTGCGAGCGAAGAGGACACTGGATGACCGCACCGCACGAATATGATTTTGAATTCAAGTCGGCTACCATCATTAAAGGTTGAGGGCTATGCAAATTGCTTGTAGAAAGTCATGCTAATGAAGATTATGGTTGGGAGAACGAAGCAGAATTAAACTTAATTGAAGTATGTCCCATTTCACTACTCTCGAATCATGGTACAGAGACTTGGTGCATTATCTTCAATAAGGATATCTTCCAGAACATTGGAATTGCAAGCAAAGAAGGGCACTTCGATTGAAGTTAGCCTCTTATCAGATTACTAGTAGAGTACTTTTTAGGAAGAACTATAATGGATTTTTTCTTAGATGTCTGGAGAAAGAAGATGCATTTAAAGTAGTCAAAGAATGGCACGACGATCCTGCGGGAGGACATTTCTCCAGAAATACCACAACTCATAAGATACTCAGTTGGGTACTATTGGCCAACTCTATTTTAAGATACTCATGTTTACGCAAGAAATTGTGATGTGTGCTAAAGGAGTGGTGGTAGATTGTCAAAAGCAGCTGGACCATTACAACTCGTTATTATTTTAGAACCATCGAACAGTGGGCCATAGATATTACTGGAGATATTAACCCAAACTCTTCACTACAACATCGGTATATCCTCACAGCCATAGACTATTTCACACGATGGGTATAAGTTGTTCCTTTACGCTAAGTGAATGAGGATGCAGTCATCAACTTTTTACAAGAGAACATCATGACCAGGTTTGGGGTTCCAATTTCCCTTGTTTTTGGCAATGCATCTTATTTCTCATCTATCAAGATAACTGAATTTGTTTGTGAAAAGGGAATAAAATTGCATAATTCAACAAATTATTATCCACACGAAAATGGGTTAGCAGAATCAACGAATAAGAATCTCATTCGAATTTTGAAGAAAACTGTTATTGAGAGTCAAAGAAACTGACACATAGCCCTTCCTAATGCACTATGGCCATATAGGGTCACCCCAAAAAATTCCTTAGGAGTTTCTCCCTATACTCTAGTTTATGGGAAGGAAGCCATTTTACCCCCTGTTGCCACCTTTCACACACCTGGGTCACGTGGCAGAAATCTTCAAGCCACTTGGTGTGTCCTTGGGGGCAAGTCTCGAGTCAAGGCTATCACCTTGTTCTTGACTCCTCCATTTAGGCTCAACTCCTAATGAAGCCAAGGGGGGTAGACCCTATTAAGTTACTAAGGAAAAATTATTTAGTATGGTGATGTTAAACTAAATGAGTTACTTAAGAGTTTGAAATTTAACCATAAACAACCATAGATGACAAGATACAAAAAGAGTGCATGAAAGCACAATGCTGAGACACAACATATATATATATAGCAAGAAAATAACCACTGGCTTAAAATGGAGTCAAAAGATAATCAATGTACTTGCATGTGCTTGGAGTGAATGTTTTGCGATTGCCTCTTGGTATGTTTTAAGTTAATGTTAAATATGAGTTGATTAAAATTAGGCAAAAGTGGGGGACTCCAGATATACCCAATAGTACTTGGAGTATGTCCAAAACTAAACCGTCACGGCTACTCGCAAGGAATATGTGGGCTGAATGGAGTCTCTGAGGCTATTGCTCATAATGCACCCACAGGTGTAACAAAGATCGGCGCCCCGAGGTCACTTTTCAAGAGTTCCCGCTTCCTTTGGGTATCTTACAACCGTAATGGTTTGATCTAGGTGTTGGATTTTCACCCGATGGTTTGTCAATTTGGGAGAATGAATCCTAATTATTCTAGTCTCTCAAGTGCTTTTGATGCAGCTTGACTGATCGGACGAACCGCAGCCAAGTGCAGAGCATACACACTGGAGTCTTGTTAATTTTAGTAAATTTTAAGATAGGTGTTCTTGTTGAAAAGAAAACCCTCTAGGAACCTCTTTCGATCCAAGTGGATCTCAATCGGGGAATCAAGGAGGGGTTAATTTTATTATAGCTGATGAAACAATTGATGAAAAGGAAAACAAAGATACACAATGCTGGTTTTCTAATTAGTCCTACCACGCATCTCTTTCCCCTTTCGGGTCAATCGGGATGTCGTGGGGTAAGTATTAAGGTTACTTTGAAATCTCAGATATGGAATATGGAAATGATAATAAATCAAAGTATACTACCCTGCAGATTAGAACTACGCTAGATTGAAAAGAGATGAACAAAAAGTAAAAAATTGACACAGACGCAAATTCCCCCAAAGGGGGTGGTGAATAGGCTCGAAAGAGCCTATTCGAAACGACCTTTTCTTTTTATTAGCAGCGATTTACAATATCAACAAATTGAAATTGATGCACTTTGGTCCTTGTTATCTGGGATCCAAAGGCTTACAACAAGCTTGTAACAAGCTAGAATTAAAACACAGCGGTGGGGGAAGCTTCCGGGAAGCTCTGGTTCGTCCAAGAGTCGGAAATTGGGCAGAGTCTCCTTCTCTTTTTTGTTAGACCTGCTAAAAAACAATGAGCAATTAAAATCAAATGTGCCCAAACACACTTTAAAAGTGTTTTGGGTCACCACACTAGATACTGAAAAAAAACTAAGTAAAAATCTGTTAAGCTGGGGTAATCTAGTTTTGCAAAAAAAAGGAACCAAGGAAAGCAAGCTTTCCTTGGGATCTTGGCTTGCTATTTGTTATACCAAAATCCTGTCACCATCATGTGATAAGACCTTTGACATACCTACTTGCCCTAAAATCCCAGCTTCTGGAGTGAAGACTAAATGGTTTCTTATTAGTCTATCATACAAATTCCCAGCATCGCTCATCGTCCCTTATCCAAGAGCGGTACCCCTATTCGCGCCGCTTTTCATCGGTTGTCCACAAGTGGTGCCACCGCTTGTCACCCTTGGTCCATAGGCGGTTATTACCAGAACTGCTCTGTCAAAGAAGGAGAAACGTGATACCCTGAATAAAAGGGTAAAAAGAGAAGCTTCTCGAGGCTTATAGATGATAAGCCTCGAGATGTCTCTTATCCCTATTATTGTGGGTTGGTTGAGCTCAAGATCCCTCATCCTAGGATCTTAGAGGCCACCTCACCCACTAATTTCTCAACCATTTCTATCCATTAAAGCCCTATATATATATGAGCTCATAGCCATGGTTGAGGAGAGAACATTGAAGGTATTGTTATGCTGTTGCCTAAGATCATTTGGAGAGAGCATAGAGAGCTAGAGTCGAAGCTTTTGGGGATGAAGAGTTGGTTTCATGGAGATGCATGTCAACACTAAGGCTTGGTTGTAAACTTCTTCATATTTCTAATGCAAGTTGTTTTTCTGTCCCATATATATTGTTGATGTTTTGATTTCAGATATATATTGCTAGATTCCTTAGTCACTAGCATAGATTAGTAGATCATATTCTGGTTTCTTTGATCTGTTTCGTGTTGAACTCTTTTGCAGGTACACAGGTGAATTATCAAGGCCTTGTATTCCAAATATCTACAGCATCTAGGGGGAGTTATCAACCTCTGTGATCTATTTGTTTTGGATCTGAACCATTCAGACCAGCAGAACACCTTGCTATCTGCAGGATGTGAAATATTCCTATCAACAAATCTGGTGACTCTACTGGGGAACCCGCTCAAAGAGAAACAAGCTAAGATGGAACCAAAGACAAATTGCTTCAGCTCTCCCTGCCGACATTTGGTCAGCCGATCCTTGAAGATTGGAAGCAATGCTTTCGCCCAGTTGAACATTGCAGGTGCCATTGCCTCTAGGGCATACAACATATGTGCCCTGGAAGCTTGATGTACACCTTGGCTGCCTGCTACCCTCTGCATGGTGAACATAACGATCCGTAGAGCCCTGTCTGTCACTGCCCTGATGGGGATTTTCTTCCCTGATGTACCTGTACCTAGTGCACAGTGTCGATCTATGAGCTCTCTGGTTGTAATGTCCCTACCACGGGAACCTGTCATTGAGATAGGGGCAGCCCGTCTCGATAGGCCAGTCAGGAAGTAGATGTCCTCTACCTCCATTGTAAGTATATGTGCCCCCACCTCGAAATACTACTGTTTTGGATTCCACATTCTCAGTATGTGTTCCAGTAGTCTCTCATGGGACACCATGCTTGGTGTCCGGAAGAACTTTAGAAGTCCATAGTTTCGGAGTGTGGCAATACACATTGGATTCCTTTCAGTAGCGGCATCCTCGTCATCATGAGCTCTTTCCTTCCACATCACCATATTTTGGGAGCCTAGACTTGCCAAAACAACAAAGGTATACATCAATATCATCCTTAAATCATTATAAATAAAAAGAATGGGCTAGTTTTGTATATATCATTGGCTAAATTTCTCCACGGTCGGCACCGCCTGTGCTCCGTTGGAGACAAGCGGTGACACCGCCTGTGCTCTGTTGGAGACAAGCGGTGACACCGCCTATTCACCTTGTCTTTGGCGTGGTTCTTGGGTGGTACCGCCTATCCCGCAAGGGGTAGCCGTGGTGCCCGCAAATAGGATTTTAGGGCTTGCCAAATAGGCCTAAAACCCCATCAAATCCCAAAATAAAAGCTATGAAATGAAAGAAGAAGGTCTTAGCTCTTGCCTGCAACTGACAAGACTGAAAACGAACGGTGGAAACTCCCGGTATCAGCTGTGGAAGATTTGGCTAAAAAATGCTCCAAGTGCTCTCTGCCAAGAGGTAAATAGTGAAATGTTTGGTTTTTTACTATTTACTCGCCTTATATAGACATTTTTTGGGTCTGACTTAGTATAGTTTTGATATTACATCGTGTTCTGGTCAAAATCTATTTGTCGTAATCCCGTAATGTTGATTTTGGATGCATTTAAAACTTGTTTATGAGTTGTCTCCAGGTTGACTTTAGTAAAAGCTTTGGAAAGTTTGTTTATGGCTTTTTCGTACTTTCACAAAACGGAAAAGGTCGTTGAGCGTTTATTACGACACTTTGTCACGCTCGTTAAAATCTAGTATCAAAGTTCCAAGTCTAGTTCAAGTTTCTTTCCAGGCTCGTAAAATACCATATTGTGTAAAGAAACGTTATGGAATCTTTTTTTCACATCTTCTTTCAGACTCCTTAAACATGAAAAGATAGTCGAGTCCATTTCTGAATCTTTCCAGGCTCGTAAAAGGTGACATTGTGTAAAGAAACTTCGTGGAGTTCTCTTTAAACCCTTTTCAGACTCCCTAAATATGAAAAGATCATCGAGCGATCTTGTCTTCTTCACGCTCGTTAAAGTATTTGAAGAGTCATCTATCCGACGGTAGGTTATCTCTTTCTCAGTTCGGACAGTACTATTTATGAGAAAGGAACGCTCCAGCCGATCATGACTGGAAGAGTTCTCTAAGATATGATTTTACACTTTTTCGGGCCTTAGAGACTAAATCATACGAAAAAGGACCCCCATGGAGTCTTCTTTCGTATTCGTTCAGACTCTCTAAACATGAACGATACCGAGTTTTCTTTCAGTGGACTCATTAAAGATTAAACATTGAGAGACCTGTTTTGGGAATGAACCCATCCTCTCTCAGGTTCGTAAAACATATGAGATTGGACTTGTCTTCTGACAAGCTATATCGAGTGTTTGTTACCCTCTTTGAACTTGTAAAACCGAAAAGAGGCACTCATTGATCATGATGGGGGAAATGGGAAAGGGAATCATGTTGCAAATAATGGCAGTTGTTTGTCGTTACCTTTGAACATGGCACTTGTCTGCACAATCATGTTAGTCAATTAGGTATTCGGCTGATCTTCGTGACGATCCACTTTCATGAGTCATGTCAATCCTTTGAGTCTTTCAAAAGAATGCATTGTCCACTGTCGCATTGTGTATCTGTCCTGTCTAGTCATGCTGCCAAGTCATTTTGTCATGCCACCCGATGTTCAAAGGGAATCTGAAGAAGTCTTACCTCTGTAGTATACACAGCCTTTGTGTCAGTATCTTTGAGTCAGTCATATGGTTACTATGCTCACATCATTCCAAAACTATGTTCCGAGTTTTGTGTCATCGATGTGGGACTCATCATGGCCCTCCTTCGACGAGACTATTCCCGTCGACATCAGCTCATCATCCGGGAAATAGTCTTAGAAACAATATTCAGTACCTTGATATCTGTATGCGTTAAGGACAGGTTCTCTCGCTCTCGACATTGGTTCACATCATTGACCTTTGATCGATAGAATCGACTGGGTGTTCAACATCAGGACATCTATTCGAACTCAGTAGATTGTACTAGGCTACCTTGGGAATCATTGACATTAATGGTGATCTCCCTCGCACTTGTTAATGGTTCACATCATTGGTCGATAATCAAGTGGTTTCTACCATGTTCGACTTCAGATCATTGTAATCACATGGATAGAATCGTACTTTGTGGAAGACGAGACGAAGACCCTGGGTATCTGTTTAAAAGCGCTCATTGCTTTTCCCCAGGTTGCGATGGAGTTTTGTATATCTAGCATGGATCCACATTTGTATGGTCGTGGCTATGCTCAAATTTGTGTCTGTATGACATAGATCTACATTGTATGTCTGGTAGCTATGTCCAAGTTTGAGTCCTCTATCACATGAATCTACGTTGTATTCTAGTCACCATGCTTGTTTATTCCACTCACGGATCTGCCTTGTATTGGTCTGCAGCTATGAGTTTGGTTACTTGTGTCTATGAGTCAACATACTGATGTACTATAGATGCCTACTTGACTGCATGCTCCGATCGAGCCAACATTTTCATCTCTTGGCAACGACTTGTTCTCAAAGCTCTCGTTTATCGTATCACTCCAAGACTCATGCTTTGGGAGGCATCCTATTATACCAAAATCCTCTCACCATCATGTGATAAGACCTTTGACATACCTACTTGCTCTGAAATCCCAGCTTCTAGAGTGAAGACTAAATGGTTTCTTATCAGTCTATCATACAAATTCCCAGCACCGCTCATCGTCCCTTATCGAGGAGCGGTACCCCTGTTCGCACTGCTTTTCATTGATTGTCCACAAGCGGTGCCACCGCTTGTCACCCTTGGTCCATAGGCGGTTATTACCAGAATCGCTCTGTTAAAGAAGGAGAAGCACGGTACCCTGGGTAAAAGGGTAAAAAGAGAAGCTTCTTGAGGCTTCTAGATGATAAGCCTCAAGATGTCTCTTATCCCTACTATTGTGGGTTGGTTGAGCTTGAGATCCCTCATCCTAGGATCTTAGAGGCCACCTCACCCACTAATTTCTCAACCATCTCTATCCATTAAAGGCCTATATATATGAGCTCATAGCCATGGTTGAGGAGAGAACATTGAAGGTATTGTTATGATGTTGGACTGATTCTTGGCCCAAGATCATTTGGAGAGAGCATAGAGAGCTAGAGTTGGAGCTTTTGGGGATAAAGAGTTGGTTTCATGGAGATGCATGTCAACACTAAGGCTTGTTTGTAAACTTCTTCATATTTCTAATGCAAGTTGATTTTCTATCCCATATATATTGTTGATGTTTTGATTTCAGATATATATTGCTAGATTCCTTAGTCACTAGCATAGATTAGTAAATCATATTCTGGTTGCTTTGATCTGTTTTGTGTTGAACTCTTTTGCAGGTACATAGGTGAACTATCAAGACCTTGTATTCCAGATATCTACAACGTCTAGGGGGAGTTATCAACCTCTGTGATCTATTTGTTCTGGATATGAACCATTCAGACCAGCGGAACACCTTGCTGTCCGCAGGAGGTGAAATATTCCGTTCAACACTGTTTGGGCAGCCAATGAGATGTGCACTTTAATTGCGAATATGAAACTTTAAAGTAAAGCAAAGGAAACTACCTTAAAAGAAAGCTACAAATTTTCTTTAAAATGCTTGCAAAAAAGAGGATAATTTCAGCTAGATCTCTTAAAATATGACTTTATATGCAAAACAGAACTGAGATCTAAACTTAAGAAAGGATCTTACTAACTAGATCTATATGTAATTTACTTTGTGAGACAGATTTAAGCAACAATATTCTTTAAAAGTAACCAATTTGAAGAGAAATTAAGATTTTGAAGGAGGAAGAGAGAGAAAGAGTGTTGGAAGCTTGGGAATGTTGGGCTTTGGAGTCTGCTTTGGTGGAACACCGAGGGACTATGTCATTCAGAGGATCTTGAAGATGAGGAATATGCAAACCAGCTCAACCTCTTCTACAAGCGATATCACCTGCAACTTAGAAATCCTTGCACAAACAGATGGTTAAAGCATAGGTGCTGCTGGAAGCGATAATTGGAAAGCATGCAATTAAACTTAAAATACATACAACTCCAATAGATATGAAACAAGCAGCAGTAAGAGCATAAATCAAACTAGAATAAACTCTTACCCTAACAGGAGGGAGATCTCTCCTTCAAGGCCAACAGTTAACTAGCAAAAGCAATGATAAATAACATAGATTATACCTCATAAGCATTTGAAAATCACCATCCACACATGAAGAGCATTACACCATAGATCTTGCCTCCAAAGCTTCTTTATTCCAGAATAATAAACAATACAATACAAGAGCAACAACACCTCAATCCCAGTTCTAACTAGCTTGGAAGAGGCAGCCTGTGCTTTATTTAAACAAAAAATAGGAGATCCAGCCCAGGGGGCGCAAATCCCAAGGAGACAAATCGCTGTAGCTGAAGGAGAGTCCATCAATGCCTGATCTGTGTCTAACTGAGCCAGATCTAAGTCTCACTGAGTGCAACTGTCAATCGGGGGGCTGATCTGACTAACACCTCAACCTATTAACTGAAGCATCCACCAAAACTCATCTAGATGAGCCCAAACGTGTGGAGGAGAGAATGAGGGTGAAATTCCCCATAAAGGATGTTGAATTTCAACTCTGGATCTGTCCAGATCACCTCCTTCAGTCAAGGATTTGTCAGATCTAGTCAATCTGGTTCAGATCTGACTGATTTCAATCAAATCGGTTGAGAATCCACTGATCTAGGATTTTGGATTTGCTCCATCATCCATCAATTTATTAATTAAAATAATCAATAATTGATTTTTTGGGGCTTTCTGACCTGAGTGATGGAAAATCACTCAAAACTAGGAAATAGCGGGTCCATGGGTTTACATGGCGCTCTTATCTTGAAAATGAGCACCTACATGACTGAAACTGATTATTTGGCCCACTTTTATTACAAAATCAAAATTTCCAATTAAACTATTAAAAAATAGCCTAAGTTTTGGAAAAATTAAATTTTAATAAAAAACACTGAAATTTTTTTAAAAATTAAAAATTGAAAAAACCTAGGGGGACTTAGACATGTTCATATGACTCGACCATGATGCCTAGCATGTTTATACATTGACACATAGACTCTAATAACCTCAATAGGACTAAATGCCAAGCCGACCACCCCAAATTTGGAGGTATGGAGTGAAAAACTCAGAAATTATCAGTCGTTTATTCAACAACCAATAATAACCAAGGGAAAAAACACCCCGGGCTGATCAGATTGACAAATAAAGTCTAAGAGACCGAGTCTTTTACACACACTATCATGCTATAACATTTATTACAATTCCCCCATGGGGTATGAACATGTGATATAGTACAACAAGCACTTCCTAGAAGTACTTCCAAAGGTCTTCTGAAGTCCGAACAAGTTATTCTTGTCCAGTTCACCAGGCTCACTTGATAAAAAACCACTAAGTACAACTTAGGTGGTAACACCCCCCAACATTATGCTCCCATCTTTGCAATTAGCTCAAGCCTCAAGAGGATCCAGTAACGACATCTTACAAGCACAAATTAATACTCTTTTAAAACTCGAAGAATCAAGACAAAATTCCAAGGATATATTTAACCAACATTAGGACATTGTCAAGAGGTGGTTTGAGAAACGAAAATCTGGGAAGGGGAACTTTGAAATAGGGGACTTAGTCTTAAAATGGGATCACTTGCACGATGAGAAGGGAAAACACATGAAATTTCAACAGCTATGGGTTGGCCCCTATCAAATTTCTAACAAGCTTGGCCCCTCAACTTACAAGTTGCAAGATTTACAAGGACAGGAAGAAAATCTTCGTGTAAATGACCTTGTTCTCAAATGATACTTTACCTAGAAGTTTGGAGCACTTTTGTACATAAATAAAACTTTTCTTTTCTTTTCTTGATCTTCTCTAGTTTGTTTTTCTTTTCTGATTTACTTTGTTTCATATTTTTTCTTTTTATTTACTTATAACAAACCAGCTCAATATTTGACACTTGGAGATATAAGAATATGAATAATCTCAAAGGTCTTTGAAAGTCAGGAACTGGTTATAGGAAAACATGTGCAGTAAAATTTGATCAAATATGAGATTCTTTAATTATCGACAGATTATAGAAAGGGAAGCCAACTTCAAGTCCACATTTGGAGTCATTATAAACCCTATAAATAACTAAGACTCACGAGGTCTAGAGTACTATCTTGGGGGTCCATCCATTCTCACAGTAATATCTATTTCAGGAAGCTGACCACGATAGACCCACGGAAAGGAAACAGGTCTGACGCCTGTATGGCATTCAAAATAATCCCATGCTATAATCAAAAGCCAAAAGGCTTGTATTAAAGAGTCAAAATTCCAATATATGCAGTCTCCATCAAAGAAATGATGTTGAAGGAATAAACCATTAGATTAAAAGGGTTGCTTAAACAACAAATATTAGAAAGGGTTCTTCTTTTGTTCGTGAGCATGATGAGCAAACGAATTTATCACTCACACAAAAGGACATTATGGATGGAAGAACCCATACCAAATCTCAAAGAAAAGAAAGCAATCAAGGAAGACTCAAAAGAAAAATGTCATTCAAAAAGAAAGCATCATAAGAATGCCGATAGCATGGGAATGAGGAACAAACAAATACATATGACTTACTTTGTTACGATCCTGTGGAGTCATATCTAGTGGCAACAAAAAGACAGAGGTAAAATGAATTTCATATTTTGGCCCCAGGAGAGTTATCAATACTCTTAGTTTCAGTTACCCTACTCCCAAAGGACGACAACCAATGTTATGCGCGAAAGTTTTATCCGTGTATAAGTCTAAGTCTTTTAAAAGGCTTGGGGAATACATTGAAGAAATTTATGTATGTTCAGAACCTAGTACCATAAAGCATTATTTTTTTTCCAAAGATAGTTTTTTCAGAGATCTGTGTTCACGAGCTAGTTGCCAATTGTTGTTGCTGCAACTGCTTCCCCAAAATTATTGATATTTTAGGGCCCTCCTTATATTTTTGTTTGGAATCATACTTAAACTAGTTTTTAACTCAAGGAAATAAATCTTGCACACTTAGTTTTTTTTCCAGAAGTTTGAGCAAAAGAAGTTTTGTCTAAGAAAAAACTTACTTTTTCCGTTTGACATATTGTAGCAACTTGGCCAGTTTCTCTAACGTGTCGGAATAACTCAACTAGTCGCTCCGAAGCAGTCTGCTTTATAAAAAGAAAGCTTTTGCACCAGTCGTTTTGGCTTAACTCAACGAAACTTGCTGACATTGTTGGGAGTGACTCATGAATTACTGCCGAAACAATCAGAGGAGTTTTCGGGGCAACTCGAAATTTTTGCTGATACGGTCGCATCTAAAATGGAATGGCTGATAGAATGAGCGTCGACAAAGCCAATCGAAGGTATTCGATGAGCCGTCACCAACGAGGTCGGAGGAGACTTAACAATTTTCGCTGAAACAATTGTGAGAACTCACGAAGCGTTTTCGATAGTATCGGAGGGCTTCCAAGAGTTTTGCCTCGGCGTTACTTTTATTTTCGTGGCGATCGACAAAGTGTCACACCAAACAACATTATGCCAACCACCACATTTAATTCGCCAGACACTGCTTTTAGTGATCCAACAACCGCATTAATGACATTTTTGTTTTTTCTCTATATATGGGTGAGTTTATTTTGGTTTTAATACATGAAATGTTATTCAACCAAACATCCAATAGCGGAAATACAGTTTGAGCCATTACATCCAGCCTAGCCCACGACAATTCAACACTCGACAAATAGGCGCCTCAGCTTTTTGTACTCTTGTGGTAAGGATTCTAACTTTATATGTGGTAGAAACTTGGGTAAAACATATTATAGTTGTGTCCATTTTGAGTTAGGATATTTCCCTGTCCATTCTGCAACCTTTGTATCTGTGTCCATAGTACCGTTACCATGGCTTAGGTTAAACTTGTATTCAATTTACGCGGGCCAAAAAACCATTACGATTGTTTTCAAAGTCGAGCTTGGTTTCGCGGCTGATTTAGCACCACAACCGGAAGAACGCAAACCTCTTTGGGCCTAGTGTTTTCTGGTCTGGTCGTATAAGAAACCTTGCCTTCATGGCGTTTTTGCCCATCCTTCATGGATATTTTCTTCTCGTAGTTTTTCTCTTTTCTTATGGTTAATTCATTAGGGAACTAGTTGCTTTGTTGATTTTCTTAGAGAGGACTTCTACCCAGGTCAGTTTATCAAAGGCTCAACAGTTTGTGCGAGTTCCCATCGGTAGTATACACAATAAAAAGGGTGAGCTTCATTTGCTTACTACACAAATCATTTGCTTATTCAATTGTGAGGAGGATAGATGGAAAGAAGAAGAAATGGCAAGCAGGCAGGGTTTAAAGAATTATATAAACATGCTACCCTGTCGAGCCACCATATCCGTACGCAATCGAGGATAAGTATGCCGCACTGAATACACATTGAATATTTCGACCATAGACCCTATAACGCTTCGGAACCTTGGAATAGTACTACGTCGACCGGTGCATGCAATTACGATACGTTACTTACAACACACCTAAAGACCATCGTCGTTACATGTAATTTTTTGCCCGCATTTACTTGATAAAACCATAGGATTACAATGTTTTCAAAGATTTGAGTTTCGACCTCCCAAATTTGTGACATGAGTCATTGCAGTGATATGATACATTCAGTTAGCTCTTTTTGCACACCTTCACCTTTAAATAAAGTCGTGAGTAGAAGCCTCTTTGCCTCAACAAATATGAAGTTAATAAATAAAATGGTTGGGAATCGAGCTTGTAAGCTTCATCAAACTTATGTTCTAGGCTTCTTAACAATGTTACAGAGCTCAAATTGATCTTTACCACCCTTTTTCTCAATGGTGTACTCCCCACCTTCATCAACCTGTATAAGAATCAACAAATATTAAAAAACTTGAAAGTTAAAATGCATAATAGAACAGATAATAAGGTGCTTATTCATGGCATGATTTTGGCAAACTATTGCTATTTTAAAATGAAGAAAGAAAATTGGAGGGGTTGCCTCCACACTTTTGATCTAAGATGGAAACATGTTTATATCTTACACCGCAACATATACATTTGTGATGGCAGGTTTTCATTTGAACTTTGTAATTGCATGTTCTTTTATTACACCACAAGTTCATTAAATGATCAAGCAACTTCAAATCGAGCACTTATCTTCATCCCACACAACTGCATTTTCAATGGCTAGCAATGGATATGTAACTTTGATTTTCCTCCCATTTCTAATAGTGGATGATGATTGCATGCTTCAATTTTGAAGGCCAATGTAGGTTTATTCTGAGGTTTATTATACATGTAGTAGTTTCTTTTTATATAGGATACCTCAGTACATTGATGCATGTTTCTTAGTATTGATCTCTTTGATTATTCAAAACAACTGCGGTATTAATAAGTAACTTCTAATTATAGTCATATCCATATATCACAGGTTCTACTTCCACCAAGTAGGATTACCTTATTGAAAACATATTTTAAAACAATTAATTCACACAATGCCTAAAAGGAGTAGTAAGAAGAAGGCGAAGGAAAGTGAGGCAAATTCAAATATGTAAATCATCTCGAGCACCAGGATGAAAACGAAATTTGAATATACCAAGGCCATCACAAGATTTGCTTCTGAATTCAAACGGGGAGAAATCTATCAGAAGATTAGACATCAGAACATCCCATACCCTGGTCTTGAGGAAATGATTATATACCAAAATATACGAAAGTCAGGCATTGCTAAAGCCGCTACGCGCCCAGAGCTCTTTCCTTGCTCAGAGGTTATCGAGTGGATTCTTCCCCAGACAAATCCTACCTCAACGATCGTATCTAACATTAAAGGGGAAGCTTTTGCTTCATTTACTCCCGCTTACATAAAATTTCCCTACAAGTTACCCCGTGCATAGGTCATGATGACCAATGATTGGGTCATAGGGATAAATATTGATCCCTTGGAGTATGCAAAGAAGATGGTAGTACCAAGGAGCAATTGTTCCAAAAGGCAAGCGGGGAGTATGAGTCCCAAAGCCTACGAAACCCATTCAGGATCATAGCCTTGATGCTAAATAGAATTTTTGGCCGAGACGATGGAACCGTGTATAAATTGAATTGGGTTTCTCTAACCTATTATATAGCCTTCAAAGGCATGCTTTTTAACTAGGTAGACATCATATCAGATAAATTGTCATCCTGTGTAGCAGTTGCACAGGGAGATATAACCCAGAAGAGGTCTAAGTTTTATATGTCATCCTACCTTATTGACTGCATCTGCGCAGGCACCTGTTTTCCAAGCTTGGGTACATTTGGACCCAGACTGAGGCTCCTGTTTACGTTGCTTATCAAATATTTTGGGCTCATAAGTACGTGGGATTTTATAAACTCATTCGTGAATAATTTTTTATGCCTCTTTACGAGTTGATTTTCCTAAAAGAACCGAACTGCCTCCCCGACAACACCATGGAGGTTATAAGCGAGTATCGAGATTACTATTTCTCGCAGGAAGGCACGTACCTTAGAATGTATATGTTTTAGAGCTCCATCCCTTTTGCAAAAGTATGACACGTACTATGTAGTCCACAAAGAGGTCGTAAGGAAAGTGCTCTTAAATGGAGTCAGAAACTTCCTACACGACATGAAAAAGACAACTTTTCCTCCATTTCCTTTCTACATCGAAGGATACAAATTCTCCAAGGTAAAGGGAGCCGAGGATTCTATGAAAGAGTTGGAGACTTTTCATTTTGGAGAGAAAAGTTTTGAGAGAAATGATAGCAGAGGAAAGGTCGCAAAACATTGCGCGACCGTCAAAATACATTATGAGTACTCAGATTTCTTCAACGGGGATGAAGAGGTATTCAGGCGAGCCAACAATCTAATTGAGTTAAGCAAGCACTTTTCAAAGAAGAGTGGTGTCAGTGAAAGCAAATATGGAGTCACTACTGTGGAAATGAATTTGCAGAAACAGAATGAGGAGGCTCTAAGGTTGCAAGAGGTAGAGGCTGAGCAGAAACAAAAAGAGGAAGTCGACAAAAGGCAAGTGGAAGAAGTCCAGAAGTGGCAAGAAGAAGAGAGATTAAATAAAGAAGAAGAAGAAAGAGCGCAAAAGGAATTTGAAGAAGCAACAGAAGAACTAAGGAGATAGGAGGAAGAAGACAAGGCCAGGGAGGCTCTAGAACAAGAAACATCCCAAGATGAGTCAATGGACATAACCCCCCCTGTCTCGTCAAGTGGATCAATGACAGGTGGTCACATCCCCTTTGTAGAGCTTGGGATCACTCTGTTTACCCCATCTAAGTAGTACACGGTGGCTCACCTATATACCATCATCTTCACAAATAAAGGAAGACTATCACACAGAGGTCAAAGAAGCGGTTAAATATGGGCACACAAGCTAATGTGGTCACAGTCACCGAGGACACCATAATGGAGGGTACTCACAAAGACCCCAAATTCATGGCCTCTAAAAATATAGCAGTTGCACAGGCCAACGCTGACAATGTAGATCGATTGATGGACGAGGTGGAGCACAATAAGGAGAAGATGTTTAAGCTGAAGGATAGTCTGGTGCAACTACGAGGAGAGGGAATACATTTAAAAAGGAAGCATGATGCCATCCTCTCCGAAAAGAAAAGACTCCTAAGCGAGTATCAAACTTTAGAGACAGAGAAGGAAGCAATGAATGTCCAATTAGTAGTAATGGAGGGAGAGAGAAATGATTTTGAAACTAGAATCTCACAACTGGAGTCAAGAGAGTTCGTGACAAACCAACAGGTAGAAGAATTGGTGAAGCAGAAGGAATCTTTGGAGGAGGATCAATTGAAGATATCTAACGAGAAGAAGCATGATATCACTCCTCTTTGTGACCAAGCCTGCAAAATTCGAAGACAGATATATCAGGCTCAACTTACTCTCATAGGTGAAATCTATAAAGTGAGGCTAATAATGATGAGACTAAGGGCGATTGCAGTAGAATCACTAAATTTCAGAAAAAGGACTGATGGAATTCAGAGAGAAGGTCAAAAGCCAGTTGACTTGGGTGGAAGCTAACTCAAAGTTTCTTGAACATCTACCACAAAAGACAACAACAGGCATAAAATAAAAAATGGCACTTCTAGAGTTTTGTAGGAAAGCCTCCCCGAGGTTAAGCAATGAAATTGCCAAAAATGTGGAAAAATGCGAGGTCTTCTACAAAAGGATACATCAAGTCCATGAGAAATACTAGATTCATTTGGATCCGAAGATCATAGACCTTCCAAGCAAGGACCAACGTATGGCATATTTGCAGGACAAACTACAAGAAGATATACAATACATCAAGAAGATAGAAGCTTTCAATGAAGAAGATGTTAACCTTTGGGTTGGGAAGGCTTCTGTCAATGCCTACATTTTAGAAGAAATCTGTAGGGCTGCCTCAGAAAAAGTGACACGCATAGAGACACAACTGACAAAGCATGAAGTGACTGTGCAAGTACTAGAGCCAATAAAATACAAAACTATTGCAGAAGAGGCTAACACATGGGAAGCGTATGTTTCCATCTTGGCAGGGCCCACTTGAAATTTTTGTCTTTTATAGAATTTTGGTAGTTTCCTAATGTAAAGCACTAGAAGACCAATTTTAGAATCCCTAGGGTTAGGGTAACTGAAAAGTCACTAGATGGCGAATTTTAATTGTAATATATATAGAGGTAGGAAGTAGATAGAGTGGACTTTTGCTAGCGAAAAGGAGGGCTGGATTATTGTGTATGAGAATTGAATTTTCAGATGATAAGAAAGACCTACTTTTTGGAAAAGACCTGCACATAATTTTTCTTGGAATGTGTGGGAGTGACAATGTGGAATTACTTGCTTTTGCTTCCATATGATATACTGTGATATTGTTCTGACTTATCTGATTTAATTCTTTGATTATGAATAATTTTTCTTTCTACGTAAATGTTTGTGTATGAAATGAGCAATGAATGTTTTATTATATCACAACTTCCTTTGATATTGTTTCTTCTGTAAATGTGCATATTATATTGAACAACTATCTGTAAAATTAATATGAATTAGTTAAAGTACATTGCTCTAATTTGAAATATGCTCCCTATGGGGATATAATAGACTATATTAGAATAGATTTGCTTAGATTTAGATCTAAAAGACGATAATTGATTAGGCAGGAGTGGTAAGACGAGAGGTAAGAACTTGCGCATCACTTGTGAGGCTTCTGTTTATCAATTACATGCATTTAGATTAGGCACTTGCATCTCATATTTAATTTAAATAAAATAAAATAAATGGTGAATCGGGTCACAACCGATAAAACATTAAAAAAACATTAATCTACGGTAGTCGGACCGTTAACCAGATCGATTCCCATAACAAACGGTGGGCGATCTATTTGGGATCGATTACTGGGGAGAATCCCTACTGTCAGTACCTGGGAATTTTCTAGGCATCAACACAATGACAACAGTTGCGAATGCAAATCCGAAATCGCGGGTTGCAGTAACAAGAGTCACGAATACAACGGAATTCGTGGGCTCAATTGCATAAAATTCACGAATACAATAGGGTAACCATAGGTCAAAATTAGGACAAGTCATGAATACAAAAGTATAACCACAGGTGCCATGAAGGAAAACTCATAGTTAGGTAAAAAAAGATTATTCTTAGGATACTTCTAGGCATTTTGAGACTTTGGTGTATTCTGGAAAGTTTTTCCTTACTCATATAACTTTCCAGTGGTTTGGATAAGAGGTCAATCGGAGTTATAAAAATTGAGATATGGCTCCTCCAATATATGTGTTTTCTAAGTGACTTTCATGAAGTGTCAACATGCGAGGAAAACATGTGAAAGAGGTCACAGGTAGAGATGTGTCATTTTGGGCTATAATAGTTGGGACCACATCATCTGCCCTTAGGACATATTAAGCAGTATCATGGTGGATACTTCAATAGATCCACCGAGTGTTGCCTGGCTTACTAACCCTTTCGATCCATACAAGCCTATCCAGAAAAATGGTTCTACTTGGGTAACAAACAAGCCTTGTTTGTCTTACTAACCCTTTCAGGCCAAACAAACCTAGCTAGACATATGAATCCCCCATAGGATGAAACATGCCTTATTTGTCTTACTAACCATTTCGGGCCAAACAAGCCTAACCTGACATATAATACCTTGACTGAGCTACCACACCATTACAACAAGAAACCTACAACATCATCGTTGTCGTCACTCCCTCTTTCGAGGGAAGTCCTTTCGGACTACACCAACCTTGTCTCGAAAGTATTCAAAATTTACACAAGACATAGGCTTAGTCAACACATCAACAACTTGTTCTTTATCACTTGTTATTCATCATTCTTCTCTTCTACATCTATAACTTCATCACTCTTCTCTCGTACATCAGCTACTTCGTCATTCTTCTATTGTAGGTGATTTCATACGATCCTTCCTACAAGTCAAATACAGTTGCATGGTTAGAAACATTTCATAATCTTTAAAACATATTTGTAATGACAAATTCTATGCATAAAGATATATGTCATACAGTCATGCAACTATTTCAGCCAATACAACATTCATCCATATCCTGTATAGGTAACTTTCTAGATACCTTCCATCTCTACCAAGACATTATTAAGAGCGTGCACTATTCCCAACATGTCAGCAAAGAGGTTTCACTCTAGATAAGTAGAAATGGAATGTTGTGCAACACCATAAACCACTTACCCATCACATACATAGTAGTAGTATACTGACCATCAATGCAAACATTTTAACATGCATAATATATTTCCTAAATCTAGGAGCATATCTATGTACACAACTTAAACAATATTTAAACAACTAGATATACAAGAAATGATAATTCAAACACTTATATGTGTTTGTTTGGGAGACTCCCTTTTGATATTTGTCTCCTTGCAAGAATTACTGGAGTCTCTCACAATGTGCTCTACTTCATCGTCTGATTTCAAGGACCTATTCTTATCTTGCTCATGATTGGAAATACTGAGCAACTTTTCTACACTACTGATCACATAGGACTATGTACGAGTGTTGAATTTATGTGTCCTACAAATGCATCCCTTCTTATCCAATGCTGAAATGGATAAGAGCATGATCTTTGTCTTCTTCAGCATAATTATTTTTAGATCAAAGTACTTATTCCTCATCACTTGAGGAATCTTCCCTTACTTTCTTCTTAGTTGGTTCTTCATGAAGGAATATTACGCATCAATGATGTCATATAACAATTCCATTGATTCTAGAAGCTTCAGATTCCTCTTCATGTGCTTCACACAACTCTGGTTGTCACAGTACACACAAGTTGTCATTGAACAATTCTGCAAGTAGCTTTCAAAACCATACGACATCAAAACTTGCTAACACAAGTTACAATATACTCTACCTCAACTGTATTCGGTGCTACATTCATTTGCTTCTTGCTTGACCAATAAATCATGCCATACACCAAGCTAAAGTAGAAACTTAAGTGATATTTCTGTTTGTAGCACTACCAACCCAATTGGTGTCATCATATCGCTGCAGGAAGATCCTCTGGACTCTTGCATATATGAGGCTATACTCAATTGTACCCTTCAGGTACCTCACCACATGCTTTGTCACAACCATGTGAACACATCTCATATCCACTATGTACTGGATCAAAGTACTCACCACAGAGCAAATATTCAGCCTTAAGTATATCAACAAACCAATATTATGCCTATAGACTGCGACATCAACTATCTTTAAAGTAGGGTCACATATCGACTTCAAGTTTGATGCCATTGGTGTAGCCCACTCAAACCTTATCTCAACCACACATTTTCCTTGGCTAAGGAAAATCTCCTTTGGATTCTACCATACCTCTAATTTCAAGAATCATTTTAATATTCTTGAACTCTAAGATCTATTGTAGTCACTCCCTCTGAAGCGGAGCACCATCCTCCCTTTGCATCTTGTACTCTCTACATCGGGAAATTATACACTAGAGTGACTGGTAATTGCTATCATGTAAAATGGCACTTCCCCGTCCGAGTACTGACATCTAATATGTCGGAACACAAAAGAACAATCTGGATTGAAGTAGCCAAAACATTATAGATGGGCAAGACTATTGATACATCATCTCCAGACCAACTGAACGTATTTTTATTTGGACATTAGGGTTGCACACGCGACTATTTGCACAACAACCAATGTGTCATACACAGGTATGTACATTGTGTTAGAATAGTAGAGTCAAGCTAAACTAGTTAACCTATTTAAGCAACCAACGACATATCATAAAAGATGAGAACATGAAAAGAAAAGGACAAGAGAACATTGATATACGTGGTTCACCCGAATGGGTTACATCCACGGGAAGGTAGTCTTATATTATCTCAAGAACGTCTTCTCCAATCTTACAAGAGAGCAAAGCACAAATACCCCACAGAATATAGATGATGTACAATAGTGTCATAATAGTACCACTACTATATCAAGAACACATGATATGTAGAGATTCACTTAACCCTATTATATACTAAGAGATGAGGAGGAATTACTCTCACATATTGTATGTGGTATAATATAATTCTCCAAAATAATATCTCTTAATATAATACTATGGACAAATACTCTACACAAGTAAATACACCACCATATAACTATGGGTTAAATGTATTACTCTTTTACATAAGATTGTAGACAACTTCCAACATAATACAAATACATTATTACCTTCCAAGGTATATAATATATTTCAACACTCCCCCTTAATAATGGCTAGGAGAAGGGCCCACACTAACACTAAGGAAGGAAGGAGTCATTACTGCTCCCCCTTGATGACAACTTCCCACAGTTCAAGCAAGGAACGAAGATGCACAAACTTCACCTTGGTGAAGGATTTGGTGAAGATATCTGCTGCCTGCTGCTCGGTAGGACAATACTGAAGAGAAAGAATACCATCTGCCACAAGTCTGTGAATGTAATGAGCGTTAAGGTCGAGATGCTTTGTCTTGGAGTGATATATCAGATTATAAGCAAGCTGGATTTCACCTTGATTGTCACATTTCAACACAGTGGACGATTTTGGAGCCAGACCAAGCTCTGTAAGAACATGTTGTAACAAAACTGCTTCTTTAACTGCTCTATCCTTTGCTTCACATGAAGATAAAGAAAGAGTCTTCACCTTCTTGCTCGACCAAGAAATCGGACCTGGACCAAGTTGAAATACATAAGTTGTAGTGGACCGTCGATCAGAACTGTCACCTGCCCAATCAGAATCTGTGTAACCAGAGAGTGAAACTGTAGTACTACTCGAATAAAAAACACCATAGTGTAATGTCCCCAATAAATATCTCAGAATCCTCTTGGCTGCCTGCCAATGACTTTCATGAGGTTGTTGCATGAACCGAGAAACCAAACTGACGACAAAAGAGAGATCTGGTCGGCTGTGAGTTAAATTTATCAAATTGCCTACAAGCTGATGATAAAGAGTAGCATCAACAAGCGGTGTGGTACACTCAACAGTTAACTTTACACCAGACTGAAATGGCGTAGGAGCAGATTTATAATCACTCATATGGAAATGAGCCAACATGTCTGTAGCATACTTTGGCTGAGAGAGAAACATACCATCTACCATATGCCAGATTTGAAGACTCAAGAAATAATGTAATAAACCAAGGTCAGTCATTTCAAATTGCTTTTGAAGATCATTTTTTAGATTTTGAATTAAAGTAAGCTGGTTGCTTGTGATGATTAGACCATCTTTCTCAAACATTTATCTATGATGTTTACCAAGAACACAATCTTCACAAACACTGTTAGTAGAAGAAATATGAGGTAAGACATGTACCATTTTAGTTAACAATTACATTTTACCATAATTCAAATGACCTAATCTTTCATGTCATAATTTACGTTGTTCATCAGCGTGGGCAACATAGGAATAAAAAGGTTGTCTTTTAGTTGAATTAAAACCAACAAATTTATATAGACCAATAGTATGATCAACAGGACTAGAAGAAACTACTTTGAAATTTTGATTGATATCTTTAAGAACATATTTGTGAGGCCATGCTTCAAATTTAAACCCTTTTTGACAAGCACGATAAATAGAAAGTAAGTTAATGGGCATGTGTTCAACATGAAAAACATCTTCCAATTGACCATTAGTAACATTAACATTACCGGAACCAATTACGAAAAGTTGTTTACCATCACCTTTAGAAACTTTCTGATATATGTGTTTACGATTATCATAGGAAGTAAATAAAGAAGCATCACCAGTCATATGTTTAGATGCACCAGAATCCATTATCCATTCCATGCTAGAAGAAGAATTATTAGGCAAAACAACAGATGCACATAAAGCTACTTAAGAGTCATGAGAAGTTTTCTTTTTAGCTTTAGCCATTAAACGTTTTGCTTTAAAACAATTCTTTTCAGGATGGTTAGTTTTACCACAATGTTTAAGGATCGTATACTTTGTTCTGTTTACTATTTCCATTATAAGCATGAGAAGCATGTCCAAAATTAGTATTAGGAGGATTAGAACCTTTAACATTATTAAAACTTTTCTTATGATGCTTATTAAGTGCAGTTATAGCTTTATTAGGTGTGAGTTGTCCTGAAACAATTAACCTTTCTTGCTCATTGATCAATCCTTTACAAAAATCATCAAAAGTTTGTTTCGTATTACTTTGAGACAATTCTAGAGTTCCATTCCTAGTTTGGATGAACATATCAAAACAAGATGGCATTTTACGCTCTATAAGAATAATAAGAGCAGTGTCAGTTTTCTTGTAATCTTTACCACAACTATTTAATTTCTCATTTAAAGTTTTCAATTCAGCAAGATATAACTCAACTCTTTCAAAGTCAGTAGGTTCGAGGTCAAAGATCTTATTTTCAAGATAATATGTAGAAACATCATCATATTTATCAAATAAAGAGGAAATAATTTGCCATACCTGAATTGGCATGTCTTCTGCCTCAATACTTACCTGAAGACTATCTGCAATAGTTTGACCAATGAGCCCCCTTGCTTGATCACTTTTAGCTTCCCATATAGCCAAATCATCAGTAGTAGTAGGTGTCTTGTGTTCACCATTAACTAACCTCTAAAGATTCTTACTTCTGAGAACATCAATCATCTTTCTCTTCAAGGCAAGATAGTTAGAACCAACTAATTCAGGAGTAGAAGCTACTTCGGAAGTCATAATGAGTGAAATTTTGTCAAGAAATAAGAAACCCTAAAACTAAAAAATGACAGAAAAACAATGAAGAACTTGAAAACAGTTAGACTTTACTGATATAAATCTGCAAAAGCACAGTTAGAAACACAATAAAGAAAAGAGGAGAAACTTTCACTTACAACCATGTGAAAAAATGTACCCAGAAAAGCCAGTCTTATGTTCTCGTTGTGTGGGCAGATCTAGAATTGTTGTTACAATCCCAAAAACAGGTTATAATAAAAAATACAGTAAGAAATGACCAAGTTACAACCCTTTTTATAACTGTCATTTTTATTACCAAAAGGAAGCCTAGAAATACCCAGTTTTCTGTTCTTGTCACGTGGGTGGATCGAGAATGGTTGTTCCAATTCCAAAAAAAGGTTATAATAAAAAAAAAGGGTAGAAAATGATCAAGTTATGACCCTTTTGTATAATTGTCGTTTTTATTACTTAAAGGAAGCCCTAAAATACCCAGTTTTATATTCCGCCCGCGTGGGTGGATTCAGAATGACGTTTCCAATTTCAAAAATAGTTTATAATAAAAATTCCAGTAAAAACTGTTACGACCCTTTTTTATAACTGCCGTTTTTATAATCGGAAGAAAGATCTCCTTGAGGAGAGCCCCGAAATCATGTAGCTCTACGGAAAAAACATCAAGAAACCCTTGAAAAAATTCTGCAAAAATCTTACACAACAAGTTTGGGTCAGGGTAAAAAAAATGCAGAAATATGCCAAATTTGAAAAGAAGCCTAATGACTACCAGATAGAAAGCAAATCTATAACAAAATGACAATGTCCAAATGATAATCGTTATTGATTTAAAGCTATAGAAGGTACTAGATCATAGAAACCCGCTCTGATACCATGTTAGAATAGTAGAGTCAAGTTAAACTAGTTAACCTATCTAAACAACCAACAACATATCATAAAATATAAGAACATGAAAAGAAAAGGACAAGAGAACACCGATATACGTGGTTCACCCTAATGAGTTACATCAAGGGGAACATGGTTTTCTATTATCTCCAGAATGTCTTCTCCAATCTTACAAGAGAGCAAAACACAAATACCTTAAAGAATATAGATGATGTACAATAGCGTCACAATAGTACCACTATTACATCAAGAATACATGATATGTAGAGACTCACTCGACTCTATTATATACTAAGAGATGAGGAGGAATTACTCTCACATATTACATGTGGGATAATATAATTCTCCAAAATAACATCTCTAAATACAATACCATGGACAAATACTGTACACAAGTAAATACACCACCATATAACTATGGGTTAAATTTATTACTCTTTTACATAAGATTGTAGACAACTTCCGACATAATACAAAGACATTATTACCTTCTAAGGAATATAATATATTCCAACACATTGCAACTCGTGTGTACATTGAACAGGCGGGTTTACTTAAAGCATGTCGTGTGTCATATGCGACTTGCCTATATCAATAGTCGTGTGTACCTTAATTTGAAGTTAAAAAATTTAAAACATGATTAGTCGAGAACAATTGAGCCCCTAATCATAGCTATCTCAACTGTCTCAACCATCTCAACCATCGAAACCTCTCTCTTTCCTCATGTATAAATAGAGGGCATGGGATGGGGCTAATTAATAATTCTTAGAAGAGAAAAGTTATGCTGGTGGTATGCCTTCAAGCATCTTAGAGCAATATAACTCAGTGTCCTTGGTTTACAGAGAAGCACTTGTCTCGGATGTTGGTAATCTCACCATCTATGTTTATTAATAAAGAAAGTTCTTCCAATATTGTGCACCCTTGTATATGTTGGTTTCTGAATTATCTTATCTATATATATATAGGATATTTGCAGGAAGAACTTGTTCTTTGCAGGTAATTGAAGACACCCTAGAAGCTGTGGAAGCAACTGGAAGAGGAGAAGAAAAGCTATGATCAACAGTCATAAACCAGGTTTGCTCAGTTTTCTTCCTATTCCTATTTCAATTTCTACATGGTTAATTATCTGCAAGTTTAGTCTAGTAAGTTGGTAACCCCATAGACCCTTGGTTATAAGGGTGTGTTTTCCTGAACAACAGAACTGACGACTCCGCTGGGGAGTCCAGCCTGCTGTGGGTCCTTTCCTTTAGGTTTCCTGACCAGTCTTTGCTCTTTTTTATTTTGGGTGTGATTTGTCTATCTCTTTCCTTGGATTTTTAGTTTGGCATGTTCAGAACCTATTTGCTAGTACTTTTTCTTTGAATTTTTTTTAGCAATACACGTGGGTTGTCTTATTGACAGTCGTGTGTTTCACCTTGTATACGCGGATTGCATTCTGGACAGTTGCATGTCAGACGCAGGTTGTCTTTATAACAGTCACGTGTTCCTATAGATTTCTCCGAGTTCATAGGGTTCTTGCTTGTCCCTATTTTGGTGACCTCTCAGAGGCTTGTGAAGGTTCTGTTTCTGACATGATTATGTAAGTCTTAGCTCTGTACATCTCACAGTTTACTTGGTCATTCAAGTCCTTTGCTTCTTTGTGTTTGTTGTGAATATTGTTGGTCATTCTACTTGGCTTTTTGAGTTGAGTGCTTGTGTTCTAGGTCATTGATCAGTCCTTAAGAACACTTTATGCTTTGCACTGTTGTTTGTAGTTTGAGTTTGTATTTCTCCCTGTTTGTGGATCTAGTAAGCTTTTAAGTTTGATAGTTCGACCAAGTTTGATTTTGTGCCATTTCTTTCTGCCTAGGTGAAGTGTGTCATTATAGGATCTACTTGCATCATTTACTGATATATGTTTTAATTGTTCAAACTTGCTCAACTTTCATTCACTTGCATTATAATTTTTTATTTTTTTTTAAAAGAAAAGACAAAAATATTTTATACTTTTTGCATTAGTTTGCATCTAGTGTTCTTTTGATTATTTTTCAAGAAAAAATTCAATTTAAAAAAAAAGTCTTGTAGTTTCTGATGTTAGTTTAAATTCACTGGATTTCATTTTACAAGAAAAATTGGCATAGTGGTTGCATTTTGCTTTGAAAATCTAGTTTTTACATCGTTTTTGCTTTCTTTTGCTGAGTCTATAACACCATACAATTTCATCCCGCTACATCAACTAATTCAGGCTAGGCTTGTGGACTAGGGAGTTTTTAACTGTCCATAAGTATTTGAATTCAGATGTAGTTGGCTTTTCACTAGGTAAATCCTCCTCTACATGAGACCATCTAGAAAGCTCCTCTCACACAGGAGTTAAGCATGAGGCTGTGTGAGGACCTGGACTGAGGAGATCAAGATTTTTATATGTTTGGGGATCTTGTCAATACCACCACTTGGGCCCCGTGCGGTGGCAGTGTTGACAGGGTTTTGGGATTTGCTACCCTATGCACGCGTAAGGATCAGGCTTGCAACTGTTCCGCCAGACTCTCAGTGTAGTTGTAGTATCCTTTAGTCTCTTGACACTATGGATCGTACACAGGTAATACCGGAAGGTTATTTCTAGTTTACCTTGGACGGACTTGGAAGGTAACCCCGATAGACAATTTGGGAGGGCGGTTGGGTGATTCCTCCGCTTGTGCCTAAAAACATCTTCACGGGATGCCAAGTAATTGTCTATCAGTTCTTCACTGGTTGGACTTGGGCCTTAATCATCCCAAGCTTTCCTTTGGAATGCATATCTTATACCTGTTGAGTCTGTGTGACTTTAGGAAATTTTTAGTGAGTGTTGTTTGGTTTATCTGTATTTAGTTGGCCTTTAGGTGTGTGTGAGTCAAATTTAGTTGTGGAGGACCAACCTATCCGTAGGTCAAGAAGGTTGCAAAACCTTCCTCCATCTGATACAGTGGAGCCTCCACCACCCCCTCAAAGGCAGAGACTAGGTACTGACGGTTCATTTAAACTAGTAGGAGTTAGCAAAGTTCTAGGTGAACTGGAACGTAGGACTAATCAGGAAGATACAATTGCAATAGAGATTGAAGGCTTGCAAGCTTATGAGTTTGCAAGAAATTTTAACCCACCTCTTACTAACTTAAACGATCCTGTGATCGTCCACGTTATTCCCTTTGATTCACCTGTTATTGGTGTTCTTGTGGGTAGAGTTATGGCTAGCTCTAGAGAGGGTATTTCTACCCCCACTTCAACCGTTTTGGCTGGAGGAGTGCCACCTCTCCCAGTTGGTACTCCAAGACCAAGTGCACCTACTGTACCTTTGTCACCAAGTATTTGAGTTGTCCAACCACTGACTCCCTCGAATTTAGTAGGTCCTTCTAGTGGGGTGGTCACTGGGATTCTCAGTGCACCTTTTCCTTCCCCCTCTTTCATGCATGCTGCTCAGAGTGGTCCTAGTGGATCCTCCTCGTTTGTTCAGGGTTTCCCATGGAATGGGGGGCACATTCCCCCATCCAGTCCTTATGTAGGTCCTACATGTGCATATGTGGGCATGCATTTTGGAAACACAAACGCTTTTGGTCAAGGTTTCCAGACACCGGTTTCGACCCCATTCACGAGCTCTCCTTTTTTTCTTTTTAGCGGAGGGATGCCTACTCCTATCTTTTAGATTCCAGTTTCATCTGGAGTGGCTCAAACCACTCATGCTGCACCACACACAAGTAATCCACTGGCTTACCAGTGGAATCCATTTCAAAGTAGTCCAAATACTTCACAACCGACGGCCGGGGGCAACCCCATCTTTTCGTTTGGGAACCAGGGGGTAGGTCCTTCTACATCCCAGACTCATGCTTTTCAAGCTCTGATTAGGCTTAAACTTCCCTTCCTGACAACTTTTAACTTAGGAGACTTGTCCAAGTTAATGAATGACCTGGTGCGGCATAGTGCCACATGGCCACCTGTTCCTAGCAAGTTACCCTCAAACATTCCTAAGTTTGAGGGAAAAGCTAGGGAATATCGAGGTGCCCATATAACCACTTTTCACTTATGGTGCTCTTCAAACTCACTAAACGATGACACCGTTCGGTTGAGGATTTTCCAAAGATACTTGACTATTGTTGCAACAAAATGGTATATTGAACTGCCCTCTGCTGCATTTGACAATTTTTTGGACTTAGCAAATGTGTTTCTTAATCACTTCCAGCTTCCTGTCCGTTATGATGCCAGTAAAGACCTATTGTTTACCTTTCGGCAAGACAAAGCCACACATATCTTGGATCATATCCAAGAGTGGTGAAGACAGAAGAGGCTTATCAAAGACACCATACCCCCAAGTTCTTGTTAGAGTGGCTCTTAAAATCTTTACTACCTTATATATCTAAGGATGTATCCACTTCGGGGGTGACCACTAAAGAAGAGGAAATCCTCAGGGCCCAGCAGACGGACTTGATATATGCTTAGTCTGGGATATTATATGAAATTATACATGAGGCACTGCGGCCTACCCATAGTGTCGAGAAACCCAATCCTGTACCCCATGCCAATGGTGTGGTTGGTTCAGTTAATTCTCCCACTATATAGTCACTGGCCAAGAAACTCCATGAGTTGTCAGTGAAGCAATCTACATTGGAGGCAACAAAGGCTGCTACCCCCTCATCTCAAACTGCAAATGTTTTTGTACAATCTTCTCAGAAGGGAAATCAGCAGCCCAGTGGGAAAAAGAAGAAAGGGAAGAAGGGTGAGAGTAATCAAAACAAGCCAAAACCTACGAATAATGCTGATGGGGGTAAGAAATATAAGAAGAAGGTGAAATTTCCCTGTTAGTTATGCTAGGGAGATCACTTGACTCATCGGTGCCCTCTCATAGATCAAGCTCAGAAATTGCTTAAAAATCAACACCCAACTGTCTTGAAGGATCCATTTCTCTAAGGACAATGCAACTTCTATTTCTAATGTAGTCGGGGGCACTCCCAGTGCTCCCCCTGATTAGAACTATATCAATATGGTACGATATAGTGCAAAACCATTCGACTTATATTTGTTGACGAAGGTGCCTCCACGTGTGTTATGTCTATTTCTTGCTGGAAGGCTTAGGTTCCCTGGAGCTAGTTCCGTCAAACACCTTCTTACTGCTTTCGACGGGAGGTCTTTCCATCCGCATGGCATCGTTCAATCTTTTGAGATTAAGTTGGCAGGGAAAGCAGTGGTTGTTGAAGTTGAGGTGATTGATGCTCCTTTGGCTTGTAGCTTGCTTTTAGGGAGAAGCTGAACTTACGCCATGCGTGAGATTACCTCGGTTGTTCTTCGAGTGGTGGTTTTTCCACATGAAGGGAAGTTGGTTACTGTTGACCAAATCAGTTTCACCCGGAAGGGTCATTTGGAAACTAATGAGTCCACTGTACCTTTGGTTGATAAGGTTAAACCGACCAATGAGAGCTTGGGGTTGGAATGTATTCATCGTTAATGGGCACATTTGATATCCCAACACCGATAAATTATCTAGGTTCTACCAATGTGGGGAATTCTATCGCGACGGTTGTTGATAGAATGGATCCTTGGGTCCTTCCTTCCTATTATGAAACTGAAGTGCCCTTATCGGCAATGGAAGTGGCTTATCAAGTTGTTGTTGACACCACTGCTGATTCTATCGCAACTCCTTCTATAGTATCAGAGGAGTTGGGAGAAGCTTACCTACTTTCTTGGGCAGAGAACTCTTTATATTTGTATGACTGCTTAGACATGGTTTTGCCTTCGAATGAAGCCATTTTGGAAGCCATGAGTGGGCGAGATAAGATTTGCGAATATCTTCACCATAGGTCCTACTTTCTTCCATAGCTGAGTAGAATTGAAAACCAAGAGTTCCATGTGAGACTGGAAGAAGATGTTGATGTACCGATTAATCCTTTGCCTAAGGAGGGAATATTTGCTAAGGGGAATATGGAAAATGTCTTTGTTACCATTCCTATCGACATCTCTACAAACCTTGTCATTGTCGAAAATGTGCATATCGGTGCAAACTGCTCTTCAGAGGAGATTGCCATATATACTTCCTTATTTAAGGAATTCCGTGACATGTTTTCCTGGTCATATGAGGAGATTCCAGGCATTGATCCATCGATTATGGAACATGAAATCTGAACCTATCCTGATGCTAAACCGTTTTGAGGAAAGCTCAGACCTGTTAACCCGTGTAATGCGACGGCAGTTAAGGCTGAAGTGGGAAAAT
Source organism: Pseudotsuga menziesii (assembly GCA_001517045.1). NCBI lineage: Eukaryota > Viridiplantae > Streptophyta > Pinopsida > Pinales > Pinaceae > Pseudotsuga > Pseudotsuga menziesii. The sequence continues at coordinate 501,654 of LPNX011044091.1, read as the reverse complement.
TGCTGAAAGCAGGGTTTATCTACTCGATTGCTCTAATGGAATGGGTATCCAATCCTGTTCCTGTTGATAAGAAACAAGGGAAAATACATGTATGCACTAAATTTTTCGACCTAAATAAAGCATGTCCCAAGGAAAATTACCCCATGCCCTTTATAGATCAAATCATTGTTTCTTGTGTAGGTAGTGAATTTTTTTAGTTTATGGATGTTTTTTCTGGATACAATCAAATCCAAATCAAGCCGGAAGACTAACACAAAACGACTTTTATTTGTCCATGGGGTAACTTCATGTATAATAAAATGCTCTTTGGTTTGAAAAATGTCGGGGCTACCTTTCAGCGGGCAATGAACTTTTCCTTCCACGACATTAAAAATATTGTCGAGCTGTAGCTTGATGATTTGCCTGCCCATTCTCGCAAGAGGAGGGACCATCAAGATCATCTTCACTTAATTTTTGAATGATGTAGACATTACAAAATACGCTTGAATCCCCACAAGTGTGTTTTCTATGTCGAGCCGGGATGACTACTCGGGTTTATAGTGTCAAACAAAGGAATTCAGGTGGATCCTTTGAAAGTAGATGCCATTGTAAATTTGCCTCCTTTGTCTATTCAGGAAACTTTAGAGCCTGCAAGAGAAATCTAATTTCCTTCTATGTTTTATAGTTAACTATGATAAAGATAACTAAAGGTTTCACGCGCTTACTTAAGCAGGACACTCCATTTGTATGGGATGAAACCGCACAACTTGCTTTCGAGGCATTGAAAAAATCTTTGATGTAGGCTCCTTTGTTACGTCCACCATATTACTCTAAAGACTTTATATTGTATCTGGCTGTGTCAGAGTCGACCACAGGGGTAGTATTGGTTCAGGAGGATGATAAGCTCCAAGAGCATGTTGTCTATTATCTCATTCGTGCATTAGGTGGTCCTGAACTTTGATACTCCCACATCGAGAAGTTAGCTTTAGCAGTTGTTTATGTTGTTCAGAGGTTATGTCACTACATCTTACCAAGGACCACCACAGTAGTGGCAGATGTCAATCCTTTTCAGTATGTTTTGTTCTGACGCATAATCGGGGGCAAATTCAACAAATGGATAGTCATTCTCCAAGAGTTTGACTTGGATTTTCAGTCTGCAAAATCTAAAAAATCCTTAGTTTTTGCGGAAATTATCGTAGAATTTCCTACCGAAAAGAATGTAGTGGTTGAAGAGGACCCATTCCCATATGAGTACATCTTTTTGATTTCCACCTCTGATCCCTGGTACAGAGATATACTTATATATCTCCAGACAATGTCCTACATCCTTCTCAAGGGAAGAGCGACATAAGCTGCGTATACATGCGAAAAAATACCTAATCATCGGTGATACTTTATACCATAGAGGAGTAGATTTTGTTTAGCATCAATGCCTCACCCACAAGGAGGTTGAGCATGCCCTAATTGAGTCCCATATCGAAGCGTGTGTGGGTCATTTATTTGGGTTAGCAATGACCCAGAAGATTTTATGTGCCAGTTATTTATGGCCCACGATCTTTAAAGATTGTGTAGAAACTGTCAAGCGCTGTCATCCGTGTCAGCTTTACACCAGGAAAATGTGGTCACATCCTGCTCCATTGTTTCCCGTCATTGCGGTAGGACCCTTCACTAAGTGGGGGGTGAATTATGTGATGTGCAACCCAGTTTCAGCCGAGGGGCACAAATATATCATTGTCGTTGTCGATTACTTCACTAAGTGGGAAGATGCAATGCCTACCTTCAAAGCTGATGGTGAAATGACAACTTACTTTGTGTTTAACTAGATAATTACTCACTTCGGTATTCCAAAGGAGATTGTCATTGATCATGGCAGTCACTTTCAGAATAGTATGATGACCAAATTGACTACTATGCTAGGGTTCAAGCAAGACCACTCATCTTCCTTCTACCCGCAAGCGAATGGTCAAGTAGAGGCAGTCAATAAGACCTTGAAGACCATTCTCAAGCTTACCATCAACGCAAGCCAGTCAAATTGGCACATTATGCTATGTCTTGCACTTTGGGCATACCGAACCAATGTGAAAACTACCATGGGTTTTTCCTTTGGTTGAATGCGAAATTCCATTGCTTAAGATAGTCAATCATGTACTCCCTGACACCACAGAATCAGAAGAACGTTCGCTACATTTGGAAAATCTAGATGAACGCCGCAGAGATGTGTTGACAGCAAATGAAGCTCATAAGAATAGGGTTAAAAACCAATTTGATAAAGCGGTTAAGCCAAGAATTTTCTTTGAAGGGGAGCTTGTCTTGCTCTGGGATCAAGACAAATAACCCCTGGGGCAGGAAAATTCAAGTCCATGTGGTTAGGTCCCCACATTATGTCAAAGGTATTGAAAAAAGGAGCATATGAATTGACTGATTTTGATGGAAATAAGCTGCATGAGCCTAGAAATGGGCTCTACTTAGAGAAGTACTACGCCTAGGATTAGTGCTTGTTCTTGTATTTTTATTGTATGTGTTTTTATGTACAATAGTTAGCTGGTTAGTGTTTCTTATACCATATGTTGGTTGTTACAGACGTTAGCTGGTTAGTGTTTCTTATACCATATGTTGGTTGTTACAGACGTTAGCTGAGTGGTTTGTAGGCTTTGTGGATGGTGCTAGCCGCCATACCTGTAACATGGCTTCAGCTGCATGGGTCATTTACTCACCCTTAGGGAAACTAGTTTCCTCTGGAGGCAATTGCTTAGGTTCTGCTACTAATAATGTGGTCAATTACAAGGTTGTTATTGAGTTGTTATGAGATGCCTTGTCACGTGGCATCACCCGGTCAGAGGTAATACTTGACTATCAACTCGTGGTTTGCCATCTCAATGGAGCTTATTAGGTGTGAAACCCTACCTTGTTACGTTAGTTTTTGCAGGTTAGATTACTTGGAAGAAATTTTGATTATATTTCATTTAATCACATTCCAAGAAATGAAAATACAATAACTGATGCATATGCGAACTACATTCTAGATTGTCACTTGACACATATTTTGTAAAATATACGTAGCAGATACATTTGGAACACATGTAAATAACCAAGCAATATATATATAATTTTGTCCATAGATAAATTGAGTCTTGGTCCAAAGATCCTGTCACAACTGTATAAATATACAAAAAATAGGATCGTAATCCATAAATATGCCTATAGATTGTTAGAATAGTAGAGTCAAGCTAAACTAGTTAACCTAACTAAGCAACCAACAACATATCATAAAAGATAAGAAAAGGAAAAGAAAAGGACAAGAGAACACCGATATATGTGGTTCACCCTAATGGGCTACATCCGCGGGAAGGTAGTCTTCTATTATCTCCAGAACGTCTTCTCTAATCTTACGAGAGAGAAAAGCACAAATACCCCAAAGAATATAGATGATGTACAATAGTGTCACAATAGTACCACTACTACATCAAGAATACATGATATGTAGAGACTCACTTGACCTTGTTATATACTAAGAAATGAGGAGGAATTACTCTCACATATTGCATGTGGGATAATATAATTCTCCAAAATAACATATCTTAATACAATACCATGGACAAATACTCTACACAAGTAAATTCACCACCATATAACTATGGGTTAAATGTATTACTCTTTTACATAAGATTGTAGACAACTTCTGACATAACACAAATAAATTATTACCTTCCAAGGAATATAATATATTCCAACATAGATATAGGCCTGCTCCTTAGCCTCCTCGGTTACAGCCGCCTCCTGAGCCTTTCTGTAATGTAAAATGGCCCTGGATGTCACGTCCCCATCCCTCCGACCGGTCAAGAGGACGCGACCCCATGGCATTAACCATCCAGGCTAAGAGCCCCATGAACATGTGAAAACCATAAAATACTAAAACAGAATGCTGAAATAAAACAATTTGAACTAAAACATGCATAGATGCCATTGTTTATCATACGCAGCGGAACAACACATATTCATACAACATTCATTCAACATGTTCACCAGAATCATTAACAGAATTATGATTGCAGAAGTAAAATAACAAGATTACTTATCTTATTAAGAACTCGTTCTGCAACCAGCTACGTCGCTGCAACGTTCCACCCAACCATAGGCCAACGTGCTCCTTAATCTCTCAGTAGCGCTACCACCCCTGAGCTGGGCATGATTCTCCAAGGAATAAGGGAACAAACAGGCTTACACATAGCCAAGGATACACAAAACATAGCCAAGCCAACACAGTTGGGTTTATCAGGCCATCCGGGAGTTGGGAAAGGCTAAATGCTAAGCTGGTGAGCTCATTACAGAGCTAGGAACACCTACACAAGAACTAGCCTGACTTCTAAGACACCCACACACACCCAACACAAGGAATCAGTCCCTTATCTGCTACACAGTCCCTCAGGCCTTGCCTTCCCTTCCAGTGCTATTCAAGGGTTGTGGAGAAGAAATCCAGCCCTCTAGCCCTTTCTGTGTGGTTTCCAGCCACCAGGTTTATCAAGCAAACCAAGCCCCCATCCCTGCTCCCTACACAGTCTGAAGACCAACCTTTGCACACTTGAAATCAATCAGCTGTCACATCTTAACAGGGAAAAACAATTCTTGGGTCATTCTTGGCCCTATCGTGGCCGAAACGACTCCAAGCAATCTATAGCAGGCCACTGAACGTATCAGTGCACACAAATTACAACATGGGGGAAGATTAACAGTCCCAAAACGTATCAGTGAACATTGGGAAAACAATAGTCCCAAAACATAATCAGTGAGCACAACTCACAACATGGGGAAAACGACTCTATCAGTCCACAGCAGCCCCAAAGCGCAACAACAAACCCAGTCACAGGGGAGAATCAAGAGTCCTAAACGAAGACAGTGAACATCACCCACAACATGGGAAATACAATAGTCCCGAACGTGACAACAACACAATCAAAACATGAGGAACAACAACATGTTTTACACAATTGAAGTCACCAGGAAAACTTACACAGAACCGCTGGGAAAAATTACAGTCTCCCGGCTTGTGCCTGAGTAACAGCAGCGCAGCACCCACAAATAAGCCCGTGAGGGAAATCCTATGCGTGAGCGTGAGCAACTTCCGCTCCTACGTGAGGATGAACAAGAATCCCAGCTTGTGCGTGGATGAACAGACAGATCGAAAGGAACAAACGGACCATAGAGATCTTGCGTAGTGGAGGGTGCGTGAGTAACAACAGCGCAGTCATGGAGAGAGAGCAGTAGCATCTTCGCGGGAGTGATCCCAGTGGTTTTCCTTGCCATTGTGTAGTCAACTGCTGGGTGGAGTGTGCGTGTAGGCATGGACTAGCAGTCCTTCCACCCCACTCCCAAAATCAATAACTGCCTCAACCACCAGCAACAATTTTTAATGGAGGTGGTTGGGCAAGACAAGGGAAGGTGACACACATGGGTTTTTCCCTCATTGGCCAAGGTTTAACAATTCCCCACCCTTATCCTCGTGAAAATCATGCCCCTTCTCAATTTAGTTGCTGCGATCGTAGCTAGTCGGGTTCATTAATTAAATATGCATATGTACATGATGACAAAGCTTAATATCTATGCTGCATGCCCCGATACACCATCGGTGACAATTTAAATCCGAAACATAGCATAACCAATCAATGGTGGGGCCTTGGCCTTGAGCTCCACACCATGATCATTTACAATATATACATCATATACATCTAAAGCAACGGGGTCAAAACTGGGGTGTTACATTCCCCTCCCCCTTTAATAGCACTGTCCTCAGTGCTTTACAAAATTGAACAAAATGCTACACTGGTATCGCCTCAGTGTTCCGCAGAATTGAACAAAAATGGATGTGCCAATCGTATGGCATCCTCCAGCTCCCATGTAGCCTCCTCAGGTCTGTAGTGCTCCCATTGCACCTTTACCTGACCTATGGCTCGGTTCCAGAGCATTATGACCTTCCTGTCGAGGATGCGCATTGGCTCGATTCAGAACTCTCCCTCAGGTTCCACCTGAATCACATCCCAATTTATCACATGGTTAGGATCATGCACATATCTCTTAAGCAAAGAAAAATGAAAAACATTATGAGCTCTAGTGCTAGCAGGCAATGCAAGTCTATATGTAACTGGCCCTATTCTTTCAAGCACTTCAAATGGCCCACAATATCTAGGTGACAACTTGGCACAACTTCCAAGCTTCAAGGAACTCTTCCTTGCCCTCACTCTGAGGTAAACATGATCCCCAACACTGAACTCCCTATTCACCCTATGCTTATCCGCATAGCTTTTCTGTCTGTTCTGTGCTGCTTTCAGCTTCTGCCTGATATTTACAACCTCTTGCTCCATTTCCTTGAGCAATTCCGGTCCAAGCACAATCCTGTTCACTGGGTTATGCCAAGTCACTGGTGTCCTACACCTTATTCCATACAAAGCTTCATACAGACTCATCCCCAAGGATGCCTGCTATCCATTGTTATAAGCAAACTCTACCAAGTGCAAGTAATCTTCCCACTTGGTCGGTTTGTCCATCACATACATGCGAAGCATATCTTCAAGCACCTGATTAACTCTCTCTGTCTGACCATCTGTCCGAGGATGGTATGCAGTGCTGAAATTTAGCTTTGTACCCAAATCTGCAAACAACCCCTTCCAAAAATTGGAAGTAAACTTAGCATCTCTATCAGAGACTATTGCCTTCGGCAATCCATGCAATTTGAATATCTCCTTCATGAAGATCTTTGCAATGTCATCAGTCTTATACGTAGACTTAACCGGTATAAAATGTGCTGCCTTTGTCAACTTGTCCACCACAACCATGATGGAATCATGTTGTCTCCAAGTCATCGGCAATCCTATAATAAAATCCATGGAAATAACTTCCCATTTCCATTCTGGAACTGGCAAAGGCTGCAACAAACTTGCTAGATGTTGATGCTCGACCTTTACCTGCTGACATTTCATACACATGGAAATGTACTTGGCCATATCCTTTTTCATTCCTGGCCAAAAGTACTGCTTTCTAGCTGTAGCAATTGTCTTCTGATATCCTGGGTGACTAGAATACGGAGCTTGATGGATTTCATCCATAACAACTCTCCTCAAATATGCTACATCTGGAATATAAATTCTACCTTTATAAGTGAGAAGTCCATCTTCTTCCAATTTATATCCCTCATACCTCTTCTCAAGACTTTGCTGCTGTAATTTGTCTTTTACCTGCTCATACAATTCATCTTCAGCAGCATGACTAACAATCTGCTGCCTCAATTCTGATTGGCAAATACTAAGAGATGCCACATGCATTTCCTGCATCTTCCTGCTGAGTGCATCAGCTACTCTATTTTCCTTTCCTTTTATGTTCTTGATTTCAAAATCAAACTCACATAAAAATTCCAGCCATCTTGCTTGCCTAGCATTCAGAGTAGGCTGATCAAACAAATACTCCAGTCCACAATGGTCTGTTCTGAGCTCAAATCTTCTACCCATCAAGTAATGCCTCCACATCTTGAGAGCATGTACTATGGCTGCAAGCTCTAGATCATGAGTGGCATAGTTATTCTCATGTTCCTTCAACTTTCTTGGCTCATAACATATCACATGGTTGTCCTGCATAAGGACTCCTTCAAGCCCTTGTCTGCATGCATCGGTACCCACCACAAAATCTTTCTCTGGATCTGCAACCTTCAATATTGGTGCACTGGTGACAAGATCCTTCAATCGCTGGAAGCTTTCTTCACACCTCGATGTCCCTTCGAACTTCATCCCCTTCTTTTGCAAAGAAGTGATGGCATGTGCAACTTTGGAGAATCCCTCAATGAATCTCCTGTAGTAGCCTGCAAGTCCCATAAAAGATCTTACATCTGTCACATTTCTTGGAGTAGGCCAATTCATAATGGCTTCAATATTTTCAGGGTCCACAGATATACCCTCCTCTGAAATAATGTGACCCAAATACTGAATTCTATCTCTATAGAAGTCACACTTGCTTAGTTTCGCATACAACTGATGCTCCCTAAGCAATTTCAATGTCAATCTCAAATGCTCTTCATGCTCTTCCTCATTCTTAGAATAAACAAGAATGTCATCAAGGAAAACAAGAAAATTTTTGTCCAAATACCTGCTGAAGACGCTATTCATAAGGCACATAAATGTAGCTGGTGCATTTGTGAGACCAAATGGTACCACTACAAACTCATAATGCCGATACCTTGTCCTAAAGGCTGTCTTATGAATGTATTCATCCTTGATTCTCACCTGATGGTAACTAGACCTCAAGTCAATCTTTGAAAATACCTTTGCTCCTCTCATTTGATCAAAGAGGTCATCAATCCTAAGCAAAGGCTATTTATTCTTTACAGTAACCTTGTTCAATTGTCTGTAATCAATACATAACCTGAGTGTACCATCTTTCTTCTTTACAAACATAACTGGTGCTCCCCAAGGAGACACACTCAGTCGGATATACTTCTTTTCCAACAACTCTTGCAGTTGCATCTTTAATTCTAGCATCTCCGGTGTGCTCATCCTGTAGGGTGCCTTGGACACTGGTGCTGCTCCTGGCACAAGTTCAATTGTGAAATCAATGTCCCTCTTTGGAGGAAGCCCTGGACTCTCATCAGGAAACACATCCCTGAATTCCTGTAACACTTGATAGTCCTCGAACCTAGGAGTTTTATCTCCCGTTTCCTCCAAAATCTGAGCTGCATACAACTGGCAACCCTTCCTACAGAACTTCTTTAACTGCATTGCTGAAACCTGCCTTACTGAAATCACCTTTGGAATACCTTTCACAACTACTAGATTCCCTTCTTCATTCATGCATTCGAAAGTCTTATTGTAACAATCAAGCTTCACCCTATGAGCTTCTAACCAATCCATTCCAATGAGAACATCATAGGAACCAAGCGGTAGAACATTCAGATCTACACAAGTGACCAATCCATTCATGACCAATGGACATTTCTCTACCACTTCATTGACCTTTCTCTTAGTTCCAGTGGCTAGCTGAACTAACCAAGACTTCCTATGCTTTACTTCTTAAAAGCACAAATCTCCACTACTCTAGGAGTAATGTAACTGTGCGTAGAACTAGGGTCAATCAAAATAGAAACAGATTGCTCAACAATCTTACCTACTACTTCAACCATAGCTGACTGATGATATGCCTGGCGGTCCTCCAGTGCTGCATAAATCCTAGGGATTGCCCTTGCTACTTGACCCACTGTTTCGGCTTCTCGAATGTTATAAGCTGGCCTTGCACTCTCATTCTTGAGTGGACAATTCCTACGCATGTGGGGTCCTCCACATTTCCAACATTGGAGTGGTCCTTTGTCTTGTTGTGGATCTTTAGGCTTTTCTCCTGTCACTCCAACTGGCTTACTCGCAGCTTGAGATGGCTGCTTTTGCTGATTCCTAAAGCTAGAAGGCTTGAAACCTTTCTTTCTTTGGTCAAACTTCTCATTCTTCTTGTCCTTCCATGCCTTATGAAAATCAGGTTTACCTTTGCTTTGCTCATAGCAATACTTAGCCTTCCTTATTGCTTCTTCAAGAGTTCTATGTTCATAAAACTCAATTCTATATTTGTAAGACTGAGGTAATCCACTCAGAAAATGCTAGACCTTCACTTTTTCATCTCTAATGTACCGGACATACGTCAACAGCTCCAAAAACTTATTTGCATACTCTTCCATGGTCCACTGTCCCAATCTTAGCTCATGGAACTCCTTAATCTTGTCATCATAATACCTGTCAGAGAGGTATTTCTGCTTGAAATACTTCTTGAACTGCTTCCACTTGAGTCTCCTTTCACTGATCCTCTTTACTTGCTTGAAGTGTTCTCACCAAATGGATGCTCTTCCATTCAGATTGAATATGGCAACTCTTGCCTTCATGTTTCCTGAATAATCATGCACTTGAAAGTACTTCTTTATCCCAAGAAGCCAAGCTTCAGCCTCTTGTCCAGTCTTTACCTCACCATCAAACGTAGGAGGTTTAGCTTTCTTAAATTCATCCCGAGAGCGATCCCTATGGTGTCTCTTTCTTTTTCTTTTATGAGAAGAAGAACTTGAATCCCCGCTGGATTCTTCGGAATCAGATGATCCACTAGAAGCCCTTCTCCTTCTCCTAGTACTGCTCTTACTGCCTTCTGGTCTTGCTATACCTCATCCAGAGTCTATCTTTCTATGTAAGTCTGTCAAACTCTGCAACATAGCAGCATTCAATTGATGCTGCTCTTCCTGGGCTTTGATCAGGCTTCTCATCGTGGCTGCAACATCTGGTGGTGTCTCTTGGAATCTCCTTCCATTAGACTCAATGTCATCATTTCGATTACGGACATTTTCTCCCATGGCATCTTCTGCTTGCTCATAAGAATCCCGAGCATCATACCCATCATGGGTTCTCATAACTGAAACACCTCGGGATTTACCACATCGTTCTTCCCAGAGTACTGCTTTTGGAAGTTATATAAAGTTCTGCAAATGTGTTCGTAGCAAACTGTTAGATGCATAATATTAGTGTAGATCAAAATTACTTACCTTTTCTTCTGGAAATTCATAAAACAACAATTATGCTAACCACAAAATTTTCTCTATTTCATATTCAGCCCTGTAATCCATTGAAAAACCACTGAAAATCCCCCTGAAAAATAGTCAGAATCTGCTGGGGAAATCCCATGGAAAACTCAAATTTCCCTTATGCAGAATCGGCTCTCATTTCCACTACTGATCCGACGTTTCGGAAGTCAAAACCACTAATTCCTCCGCTGTTCATCGGCAGTCAGATCCACTAACTTCTTTCGCTGTATCGGCGGTCAGAACAACTAAATTTTTCCGACGTTTTGGGCCGATCCTCCTCTGGCTTCCCACGCATCGGCAGAATGATCCTCTAATTTTCTCCGATGTGTCGGCGGTCCAATCTTCTAAAGTTTTTTGATGTTTTCTATACTTAGAAAAATTTTCAACTTCTCTTTCTTCTTCCTCTTTCCACCGCATCGACAACCTAATCTTCTATTTTCTTCCGACGTATCGACAGCCTGCAGTGGTCTATCATTCCGTAATGGCGGCCACGATCCCCTTATAATTTCCGTGGATCACAGTTTTGTCGGCGGTCGGAACGTCATCCCACTATGGCATCAGATTTTCAGTCTTCTAAGCATCCGCAACGGCAGCAAACCAATCCACTATTTTCCGCCGATCCTTCTCTTGCCTATCGGAAAACACTTCCCCTATCCATCGTCGGTCATCCATTGTTTGTCACCGTCGCCTGAGGTTACTGTTCATCGGAAAGTGGAACAACTAAGCACTATCGTGTCAGCAATTGGATCTTCTAACCCTTCGGAAGGTTAGTTCACTAATCAACCGCAACGGCGGTACTCAATTGGCTAAGTATCAGCGACCCAAACAACTATCTTTTGCCGATCGCCGATGGTCTTCAACACTTAGGCAATTTTTTTTTCTCTTCTCGACTTCTTTGTACGGAACATAACCTTTGTCAGAAGTCGAAACCACTAACTGCTATGTGTCGGCGAGTTAGTTCCATCAACAGCCGCAATGACGGCCCACCATCCCCAATGTTCTTCCGATCAGCCGTTTGTTTTCATTACCGTCGAATGCATAGTTGTTTAGCCATCCGCAATGGCGGGCGCTCGAACAACTATTTTCTTTCGACGGACATTGAACCACTTAGAATTTTTTTAAACTTTTTTTACAGCGTCGACGGTCGGAGGCCTTACCCGTCGGACGCTTAGTCCTTTAGTCGTCCACAACGGTGGACGCTCGATCAACTATTTTCTTCCGATGGACGTCCAACACTTAGAAATTTTCCACGATTTTTCCTTTCGACTGACCTCCGTCGGGCGTGCTTCTGCCTAACGCTGCCGCTGCATCGGAAGTTCGTTCCACTAATCTTTTTCGATGATTCGACAGTTCAAAAACTCATACGAATTTTCCAGTCATTCCCTGTCGGACATGCTTCCGCCTAGCTCTTCCGCTACAGCGGAAGTCTTTCTCACTATGGGTTTCGATGAACCAAAGTTCAACACTTAGACAATTTTTTTTGAATTTTCTAGATTTCTGCTGGGCAGAAAGAAATACTTCTTCTATCACCGCACCTTCGTGGTCCATTCAGGCCCATGTTGCAACATGAGCTCTGATACCACGCTGTCACGTCCCCATCCCTTCGACCGACGAAGAGGACGCGACCCCATGGTGTTAACCATCCAAGCTAAGAGCCCCATGAACATGTGAAAACCATAAAATACTAAAACATAATGCTGAAATAAAAAAATTTGAACTAAAACATGCATAGATGCCATTGTTTATCATACGCAGCGGAAACAACACACATTCATACATCATTCATTCAACATGTTCACCAGAATCATTAACATAATTATGATTGCAGAAGTAAAATAACAAGATTACTTATCTTATCAAGAACTCGTTCCGCAACCAGCTACGTCACTGCAACGCTCCACCCAACCATAGGCCATCGTGCTCCTTAATCTCTCAACAACGCTACCACCCCCGAGCTGGCCATGATTCTCCAAGGAATAAGGGAACAAACATGATTACACATAGCCAAGGATACACAAAATATTGCCAAGCCAACACAGTTGGGTTTATCAGGCCATCCAGGAGTTGGGAAAGGCTAAATGCTAAGCTGGTGAGCTCATTACAAAGCTAGGAACACCTACACCAGAACTAGCCTGACTTCTAAGACACCCACACACACCCAACACAAGGAATCAGTCCCTTCTTTGCTACACAGTCCCTCAGGCCCTGCCTTCCCTTCCAGTGCTATTCAGGGGTTGTGGAGAAGAAAGCCAGCCCTCTAGCCCTGTCTGTGTGGTTTCCAGCCACTAGGTTTATCAAGCAAACCAAGCCCCCATCCCTGCTCCCTAAACAGTCCGAAGACCAACCTTTGCACACTTGAAATCAATCAGTTGTCACAACTTAACAGGGAAAAACAATTCCTGGGTCGTTCTTGGCCCTATCATGGCCAAAACGACTTCAAGCAATCTATAGCAGGCCACTGAACGTATCAGTGCACACAAATTACAACATGGGGGAAGATTAACAGTCCCAAAACGTATCAGTGAACATTGGGAAAACAACATTCCCAAAACATAATCAATGAGCACAACTCACAACATGGGGAAAACGACTCTATCAGTCCATAGCAGCCCCAAAGCGCAACAACAAACCCAGTCACAGGGGAGAATAAACAGTCCCATACGAAGACAGTGAACATCACCCACGACATGGTGTTGCAGCTGCAACAATTCTCCCCAAATCTCTTAAATATTGGGCCCCTCCTCATGATTTAGCGTTGTTGTTTTATATCGTTGGATCCTTGAACCGTGCTTTATTTTCGGATGATTTTCAAGGATTGACCCTCGACCTGTTTTCAAAAGTTGCTTGGGTTTGGAATTGTTGTTTGAACCGTTGTTGATTTTCAGAGTTAACGTTTTTATGCTTTGATCGGAGCATCTTTTATTTTGATCGGAAGCTGTAACCGTTTTTGTTTCCGCCGTTGCGGCTCCCAAAGCGGTTTAGCACTCGAAGCATAAAGCACTCCGACTGCCGATGCGTGTTGACCTTTAGTCGCGAACTCGTAGCCTTTTCTCTTCCGCCGTTGCGGCTGGGAAAGTCATTTGGCTTCCGATGTCAAACTCTTCCGATTTTCGATTAAGATTTTTTTCGCCCTCGGGTCGCGTGTCCTTAATCTTTGCTTTTCTGCAGTTGCGGTTGTGCGAAGTTTTTGGCGTCCGGTGTCAAAATCCCTCCGACTTCCGATTGGGAGTCTGCCTGCCTACGGCTTAGTCTTAACTCTTCAGACTCCGATATGCTTAAAGTATTTCGTAGTACCTTTTCTTGTCAGGATCCGTCGTTGCGGCTGTGAATGAGTTTACGCTGCCGATGTGAGTGTTCTAAGCCACCGACGAGTTTTCTGTTGTCCGTCGTTGAATGATATCTATTGAGGCTGTAAGTGGACGAGGTAGTGATGGCAGCGTTTGATTAAAATTCCCAGATCAACGGGTGCACCCGGCCGTTTTCTTGTGGATTAGCCATTCTAGGTGGTTTAATTTAACGTCTGAAATACCGTTCCAATGAATGATGCACAGTAATTGATTGCAGGTAGAACTCAAGGGACTATTGGGGCGACTGTGACGTGAAGGTGTATCTTGATAGTTTGTAAAAATCAGATCGAAACCGGCAGGGTCGTGAGGTAGACAAGCGAAGAAAAGACGAGAGGAGGAAGATGAAACGCTGGAAGGACCGAAGAGTCACACGTGTGGGGGGGGAACCCAAGCAATCGACTAATTTTGTTTAAATATTTGAAAGTTAGAAGTGACAGGGACTTTTTCCCTGGAAAAACTTGTAAACCATTTTGCTTGTAAGAGGAACTATTTCGTTTTACAATCAGAAGCTGCAACTTTTGCCTGTTGGAGAAAGCGCAACGTGGAATGTATCAATGTGATTAAATGATCAATGTTGAATATGAACTATTTCATTTTCAGCTGTGCCTCATTAGCTGTAAGAGTGTTCTAATTTCTTGAACCTATGTTCTTGTCTGAATGTTCTTCAGTACCTTTATGATGTGTTTTCCACTATGAGTAATGAAAATTTTAACTGTTGATGAGCTATCTTATCATATATACTTTTATTCATGTTTATATGTTTGGTCATAAGAATAGCTATCTGTGATTTGCCATAACACATGAACATGGGTGCATTACTCATGAATGAATACCCAGCTCTCTAGAGATAGTTTAGTTAGTATTTGTTTTCTTGCATGATTTGGATGCTTGGGAGTTCTAAGACGAGAGGTAAGAACCTGCGCATCACATTGTGACTACTCTTTGCATCTTTATCACCATGCATTTTTAATTAGGCACTTGCATATCATACTTAAGGCAAAAAATACCAAAAAATTACACGGTGGACCGGGTCGCAACCGGTAAAACCTTTGTTTTTGTTACTTCGACCTACGGTAGCCGGACCGCAAACCGGATGGATTCCCCATACTAAACAGTCACGGGCTAGTTGGGAACGTTGACTGGGGAGAATACCTTACTGTTGTTGCCTGCGATTTTCCAGGCCTCAACAATTCTGGCACTAGAAGGAGGGCCGCCAGTGCATGGCTGGCTGAGGAAACCCGTTTTCCTGAGATTATTCCACTGGTAATAGTTCTGAAAGCAGTGGACTACATAATCCAATTCCAGAAGAAAGGAATAAAGAACATCTATATTCTGTTGGCAACGAAGTTGTGTTGAGGCCCCGAAAATCACAGGCAGCAACAGTAAAGGATTCTCCCCAATCAGCGTTCCCAACTAGCCCGCTGACTGTTTGGTATAGGGAATCCGTCCAGTCTACGGTTCGGCTACCATAGGTCAAAGTAACAAACACAGGCTTTACCGGTTGCGGCCCGA
>LPNX011044091.1:297279-478486 GCA_001517045.1 Pseudotsuga menziesii | reverse complement strand
GTGCGGAGGTGAACCAACAGGGGTGTGAACAGGAGAAATGTAGGGAGTCTCTGGGCCTTCTTGACTCAAAGGGAGTTCAACTTCTTGTAAGGCAGTCTCTACCAACTCTTGCCAATCTCCAACCAACACTGAATCTTCTATTAAAGGACGGTCTCTTCTCTTGTATTCTCTTCTAGGAAACTCAGGGATGATAGGCAATCCTCCAATCTTCTTTAAGTATGCCCTGGTGTGTCTTCTCAGATCGTTAACAATCTCATTGCGAACAGGGTATAGATGTTCTCTTTCTTCTTCTGGAATTGGATTTCGTGGTCCACTACTTTCAGAACTGTAACCAGCGGAATAATCTCTGTAAAACGGGTTTCCTCGGCCAGCCATGCACTGGCGTCCCTCCTTCTAGCGCCAAAAACTGTTGAGGCCCCGAAAATCGCAGGCGGCAACAGTAAAGGATTCTCCCCAATCAGCGTTCCCAACTAGCCCGCTGACTGTTTGGTATAGGGAATCCGTCCGGTCTACGGTCCGGCTACCGTAGGTCAAAGTAACAAACACAGGCTTTACCGGTTGCGGCCCGGCCCACCGAGTTTTTGTATTTTGACTTAGAAATACATGATATGCACGTGCCTAACTAAATGCAGGGTAGTCAAGATGCAGGGAGCGGTCACAAAGTGATGCGCAGGTTCTTACCTTTCGTCTTATGCTCACCGGCAACCAAACCAGCTATAGACAGAAAGAAAGCTAACTATCTAAACTCTCCCTAGGGAGCAGGGTTGTCATTTTTTAGATGAGCAATACATATTCATACACCATAAGAAGAAAAACAGATAGCTGCTACTTCTTCTGCAGCACATGAATGCTTACAGATATTCAAATAATCAGATAACCAATCATTTTATAACACAGTTATTGCTCATAGTGGAAATATACCCAGAAATTACTGAAGAACATCCAACAAGAACATAGGTTAAAACATCAAATACTCTTACAGTAAATAAAGACTGCTGAAAACGAAATAGTTCCTCTTCGACATCATTTATTGAATTGCATTGATACATTCCACATCTTTTGCTCTTTCCAGCAGGCAAAATCGCAGTTTTTTCCAGCAAAACAAGGTAGCTCCTCTTACAAGTCAACAATTACAAATTTTCCAGCGGGAAAAATCCCCTTCTAAGTCCTATCTTTTTCTATTTAAACTAGGACTTCTACCCCCTGGGCTTCCCTCCAGTGTGTGGCTTTCAGCCTCCTTGACGATTCACCTTCTTCCCTGACTGCTGCGTTTTCCCAATCATCTTCCAGAAGCGTCTAAACTCTGACCGTAACCGCCATGACTGCTTCCTTGGTGCCTTTGTCGTTCATCTATTTTGTCCTTTCTTCGATCTAAGTTGCTTCGGTGATCCATGGTTATTTTTTTATTTTTTTTATTTTTTATTGCAGACACTTGAGTGCATTATCCACTAAATTGAGGTATTAAGCATTTCAAATTTCATAGCATAAGATAAATCCACAGGGAACTAGCTTGGTTTATCCGGGCGAGAGCTTCACGGCGACACCAAATCGGCGGTCGGGCGGTTACTGGATCGGACGGGACAAGGCTGCAGGAGCCGCAATGGTGGAGGGGGTAAAGAAACGGGCGAGGGACCAAACGAGCGACAAGGTAGTCGGATGCCGGGCGGAAGGTATCGGGGCTAGAAGGTTCTGTCACCCGCAACGGCGGACGGGACGCGAGTCGGTGGCGGGCGACGAGGTAAAGTAAAAGGTTCGGGTGGCAGTCGGCAAGTCGGATGTCGGGTGACAAGCGAATCGGAGGTCAACTCCTACCCTCTGGCCGCAATGGCGGGCAAGTCCAAAAACTACAGCCAGCGACTTACACAGCGAATCGGGCGTCGGGTGAAACCTCAATCGGGCGGAAGGTTTGGTCAGGGAGCCGCAACGGCGGGTGATGTGAGGCTCAGAAACTTTAGAAAGAGGTCCGATCAGCAGTGTGAAGGATCAAAATCAAAAATCAACTTTCTCGCTAAGGCAAATATCAACATTCTACGGGTAGTGAACAAACCAAACACGATTCAAATTGAAAATGGACACAGAAATTCAAAAAGCGGGCATTCAACTTCAAACAAAAACAAATAGATAAGCTCGAGGGTGCCAGGCCTTTGACAATCAATCCAAGCAAACAAAGATGAGGAGGGGTCCCAGGGTTTAAGTGACATAAAGTCGGGGAGAAACGTTGCGGTAGCAACAAGTTGTTAATGACCTAAGAAGACACACTAGGGCATATGTAAAGAAGATTGGAGGATTGCCAATTATCCCTGAATTGCCCAGAAGAGAGTATAAAAAGAAAGATCGTCCCATAGTAGAAGACTCAGTGCTGGTTGGAGACTGGGAAGAACTTGTAGAAACAGCCTTACAGGAAGTTGTACTACCTTTGAATCAAGAAGGCCCAGATACCCCTCACAGTTCTCCTGCTCACACTCCTATTGGCTCACCTCCTCACTCTCCACCCAGACTCATGGCAGGCGCAAATGCCAATCAACCACCTAACCCGCCTAATCCACCACCTGCATGGAGAGCCAGATCACCTTTAAATCTAACACCTCCACTACATGATTTAACTCAATCCTTTGAGAATATGCTGCCCAAGTTCGACCCAAATGAGAAGATATTAGTAGATGATCACCTGCAAAGTTTTTTCTTGGTGATAGAAGGGTTGAGGGCTGGGGAATATGAGGATGTAGTTTGCAGACTATTTCCGCATACCCTTAAAGGAGCTGCGACATCATGGTATTTTGGGTTGCCTGCTAACTCTATTCCTGATTGGGATACCTTCGAGAGAATTTTCAGGAGTAAGTATGCGATTCAAAAGACTCATGTAGCCCTCATGAAAGGGTTATGCGCCTTGAAGAAAGAGAGAAAGGAGAAAGTGCACAGTTTTACTCAAAGATTTGCAGCATACCTCAAGAATTTTTCTGATGCTGACAAATCTTCGGACAAGGTCCTGATTGAATATTATACCTCAGCTTTAGGCCCTGGTTTGGCCATGTTTGCCAAAGGTAGGGCCAAGCCTACTTTGACGGAAACCTATGAAGAGGCAGAAATAGTGGAAGCTGAAAGAGAAAGTATTGAAGATTATCCCGAACAGTCAGGAGAGAAAGGTGGGGGAAGGAAAGCCTTATTGTTTACTAAGCCTAAGGAAGAGAAATCACCAGATTATGAAAGTATGGCCAAAATGATGCAGAAGCTTTCTAATAAAATCATAGACTTGGAGAAAGAAAAGGAAGCACAAAAGTTCTATAAGCCCCATTATAAGAAAAGAGAGGATAACAATCAGTCTCAACCTCCTACACACAATTCTGCATCTATGAATTTAACAGAGGTAGGCATGGACAATTTTTGCACTTTTCACCAACAACCACACTCTGAAAAGAATTGTCCTCAATGGATAAACTCAGTGACATTGGTCATGAATCAACTGTTGGATTCTAAATTAATTGAAGAGGGAGATGAAGAAAGAAAAGATAATACTACTTCAACGAAAGAACAAGAAGAGGAAACCATGGTTTTGTGGGATTCGGTTTCGTTATTTGATGCTGAAGAGGAAAAGAATCAGAGAAAAGACGTCATGCAAGCCAACGTAGCAACAAGAAGCCAAGGGTCGGTTAAAGAAGACAGTCTCATTCTCCCAAAGATCAAAAGGCTGCAAAAGAATGTTAAGAAATTTCAAAATAAATCCTTAGCTGATAAAATTCCAGAATTCACTATTACCAGCCAAGATCCTAGGCAGAATGATGCGTTGGCCAAGCCAAATGAAGAAAAGATGAATGCTGATAAACCTTATCCCCTTGAACAGCGGATGGATTATGACATCGTGGAAGATATTAAGAAGGCGAGGGCAAACGTGTCACTATTTGAAATGTGTAAAGTGCCGCAGCAAAAAGAAAGACTATTGAAAGCACTTGAAGCATTGGACGAGAAGCTGCCCACTGTCAATCAACCTTAGGAAGAAGAAGAAATTAGAGAAACCAACATTGGAGGTAAGTCTAAGAGCAAACAACCACCTTTCCTCCTCACTTTTGAAATTTTCAATCACAACGTACATAATTTCCTGGTAGACTCGGGGGCGTCGGTTAATGTCATGCCAGTATCAGTCTGTAAAAAGATCAATGGGCAGCCTAAGCCATCCACGTGGAGGGTTGTTCAGTTGGATAGGACATATGTAAAGGTAATTGGTGAGATGGAAGACGTCCTAGTCCGTCTGGCATCAAATGATAAAGTGTGCCAAGTCATTAATATTGTGGTGACTGATATACCAGACATGTATGGTCTTGTCCTGAGCAGAGATTGGTCAGCTAAAATCAATGGATATTTTGCTTCTGATTGGTCACATCTGTGGTTGCCATACAAAGGAAGTCTGAACCAGATTAAGATTTTGAGGGAGCCTCACATGAAATACAACGTTACTCAACTGGATGAGAAGAATGAACCAGTGGATTCTGTATTGGGAAACTATTTTATTGAGTTGGATCCAGGAAACTACCAAGCAGAAGAAGCCAACAACACATCAGACACTCAGCCAGATCTCCTTCATTTCTCATAGGCTGATGAGATTGACTATAACATAGTAAACTTAGCAGTAGGAGTAGATTCGCATTCGGTAGTTAGTGATTTTTGGACTTTGTTTTTTGATGGCTCTAAGACGTTAGAAGGGTCAGGGGCCGGCTG
The DNA here is from genome assembly GCA_001517045.1 of Pseudotsuga menziesii. Lineage (NCBI taxonomy): Eukaryota > Viridiplantae > Streptophyta > Pinopsida > Pinales > Pinaceae > Pseudotsuga > Pseudotsuga menziesii. Next base: position 473,776 of record LPNX011044091.1, on the reverse strand, counting down.
TGTCCTGATCGACCCCCAGAAGAATAAACATTTTCTTTCATGTAGATTAGAGTTTGAATGTACGAATAACACAGCTGAGTATGAAGCGCTAGTGCAGGGCTTAAGGAAAGCGATTGAATTAAAGGTAAGTAATCTGAAAGTTTTTGGAGATTCCAAAATTATTGTGAAGCAAATCCGGAATCAAATACATTGTGTTTCCCCTCACTTAAAAGCTTACCAAAATGAGGTATGGGAACTGCTTAAGTGTTTTAATGCATTCGATATTATTTCAATTCCAAGACTTAAAAATGCAGCAGCTGACCTATTGCCCACATCAGCCGCTAGGCTGGTACCTACTAATAATCGATGCTCTGTTGAATTACTTTTCAGGCCCTCAGTACCTGATATGATTACCAACCTACTTGTGTTCGATGATGACCAACAGATTATAGAATGTTTGACAAATGACGAGGTATTTAAAGGAGCAATTATAGATGATGAAGAACATCAAGCTGAGCTGAAGTATGATAATTTCATCCCTAAAGGAGTCAGAACGTTAGAAAGAATGTTCGACTTAAATGAGAAGTTCAGAAGACCGGCCAACATGAAGACTCACAGCTCATCTCTACAGTTCGAGCTGATAAAGTTAGGGACTGAGACGAATCCTAAGTTTGTGAATCTTGGCAAATGTTGTTCACCAACGGAAAGAGATAAGTTCGTCAGTTTGTTTAAACAATATAAAGATGTTTTCGCATGGACATACGAAGATTTGAAAACATACGACACCAGCATCATCAAACATGTTATTCCCATCAAAGTTGGTGTCAAGCTGTATCAACAACCTTTAAGAAAAATGCATCCAAAATTGGAACCGCTGATTCAGAGTGAAGTGAAGAAATTATTGGATTCTAGAATCATTTTTAAGGTCAGACACTCTGAGTGGGTATCAAATCTGGTACCAGTGAGAAAAAAATCTGGAGAAATCAGACTCTGCGTGGATTTTAGGAATTTAAATCGTGCTTTCGATAAAGATAACTATCCTGTGCCACCCATGGAGCAATTGCTACAAATGGTCTTAGGTTCTGAACTGTTTTTGTTATTAGATGGTTTGTCTGGCTACAATCAAGTATTAGTAGCCGAAGAAGATAGATTGAAGACAACGTTCAGGACCAAATGGGAAACCTTTGCCTATAGAAGGATGCCCTTTGGGCTTATAAATGCTGGAGCAACATTTCTGAGGGCTATGGACATAGCCTTCTGTGGATTGATTGGCCGTAGTACCGTAGTGTACCTTGATGATATTACGATATTCTCAAATAAGAGAGAAGAGCACGCATTTCATTTAAGGCAGATTTTTGAACGTTGTCGGAAATATGGCATCTCGCTCAATCCTAAAAAATGTGTGTTCGCTGTCACGGAGGGCAAATTGCTGGGTCATATAGTTTCAAAGAAAGGAATCTCTATAGATCCAGAAAGAATTAAGGCCATTGAACAGATCCTGTTACCCCATAATAAGAAAGGGATGCAATCATTTATGGGAACTATAAACTTTGTGCAAAGATTTGTGCCTGATTTCGCTCAGATTGTCAAGCCACTGCAGCAGATGGTGAAGAAAAATGCACAATTAAAATGGACTGAGATTGAGAAGAATGCATTCAACAAAATTAAAACTGCTATTGCATACGCACCCTCCCTGAAGAGCCCAGATTTTGATAAAGACTTTATTCTGTATACCTTTGCATCTGATGATTCGCTAGCAGCTGTGCTTACGCAAAAGGAATATGGGGGGGATGAATTCCCAATATCTTTCATGAGCACTGGTATGCAAGGGGCCGAATTAAATTACCCAGCCATTGATAAACAAGCTTACGCAGTATTTAAAGCAGTAAAGCAATTCAGGCCTTATATATTAAAAAATCAAACCAAGGTGATCGTCCCTTACCTAGCTGTAAGGTCCCTTCTTGTACAAAAGGAGTTAGGAGAAAGAAGGGGCAACTGGGTAACAACTCTTCAAGAGTACGACCTTGAATTCAAGCCAGCCTCTATAGTTAAAGGACAAGGGTTGTGCAAACTGATGACTGAAAATGAAAAAAAATGAAGAACACGCCCGGGAGGATGAAGCCGAATTACATGTAATGGAGGTAGGTCCTTTGTTTACGGCTCCCGAGTCTTGGTACAGAGACCTCGTGCATTACCTGCAGACAGGGTTGTTGCCAGAGCATTGGAATTCTAAGCAAAGAAGAGCACTGCGTCTCAAATCATCATCTTATCAATTTGTTGAAGGAATATTATTCAGGAAAAACTATGACGGAGTTCTCCTAAGATGCTTAGAGAAAGAAGATGCGAATAAAGTAATGACAGATTTGCTGTCACGTCCCCATGTCTCCGACCAGCAAAGAGGATGTGACCCATGGCTTCTACCACCCGGGCTAAGAGCCCCATGAACATGTGCATGCACAAGATTTCTGAAACAGAATGCCTAAACAAAACTTTGAACTGGAATATGCACACATGAATGTTTATCATGCACAGATGCAATTATTCAACATACACAGCTACAATTATGCATCTTGCATAGCGGAATTAACGTGAATTCATACAGGCATTCATTCAACATGTTCATTTCATATCATTAACAGTAAACATGGTTGCAGAAGTAAAAATGGACAAGATCACTTATCTTTATGGAGAAGTCGTTCCGCAACCAGCTACGTCGCTGCAACGTTCCACCCAACCATAGGCCAGCGTGCTCCTCAATCTCTCAGCAATGCTTCCACCCCCGAGCTGGGCATGATTCACCAAGGAATAAGGGAACTAGCAGGCTTACACATAGCCAAAGATATTCAATACACAGCCAAGCCAACACAGTTGGGTTTATCAGGCCATCAAGGAGTTGGGAAAAGCTTAATGCTAAGCTGGTGAGCCCATTACAGAGCCAAGAACACCTACACCGGAACTAGCCTGACCTCTAAGACACCCACCCACACCCAACACAAGGAATCAGTCCCTTCTCTGCTACACAGTCCCTTAGGCCCTGCATTCCCTTCTAGTGCTATTCAGGGGTGATGGAGAAGAAGGCCAGCCCTCTAGCTCTGTCTGTGTGGTTTCCAGCCACCAGGTTTATCAAGAAAAAATAAGCCCCCATCCCTGCTCCTTACACAGTCCGAAGACCAACCATTGCACACATGCAAACAATCAGCTGATACAGCTTAAGACAGGGAAGACAAATTCTGGTCATTCTTGGCCCTATCGTGGCCAAAATGACTCTCAAGCGAATTTACAACAGTCCCCGAACACAACAACACAATTCCAACAGGGGGAGATCAGCAGTCCGTCCAGGGAAATGAAACAAGCGGAAAAAGGAATTACACAGACCACCACACAGTTCTTGAGCATGAAATGACTTCCTATAGGAAATCGTGGATGATAGTGGCCAAACGACCCCCAGCTTGCTGCGTGAGATCCAGCAGAGTAATTGCTTGTGCGTTAGGATGAATGACTCCGTCCCAAAACATAAAGAAGCCACAACAAAACACATTGTAACGTGAGGGAACCACGGTAGCCCACAAATCAATCTATGAGGAACGCATACACTCACTCCATCCGCAAAATCCATAGAGGAACAAAACTGCGTGAGTGAATCTAGGAATTAATCCCGTGCGTGAGTGTAAAAACGAACCAAAAATGGTCCCTGCGTGAGGACGAGCAACAATGGTGAGGACGTGAATTTGGAGGGCGTGGGTGCTCAGTGCAGGCGCGGAGAGAAGAATGTGCGGGAGTGATAGCAGTAGTTTCTTTTGCCATTGTGAAGTCAACTATGGTGGAGTGTGCGTGTGGGTGAGGACTGATAGTCTTGCCACCCCACCCCAAAGACCATAACTGCCTCAACCACTAGCAACCATTCTTAATGAAAGTGTTTGGGATAAAAACAAGGTAAGAAGACACATGGATTTTCATCCCATTGGCCAAGGTTTGACAATTTCCCCCACATCCTTAATTTCCCCCACATCCTTATCCTTGTGAAAATCATGCCCCTTTCTCATTTTAGTTGTCGCGATCGTAGCTGGTCGGGTTCATTTAATTAAGATGCATATTTACATGATGATGAAACTTAATATGTGCCACATGCCCCGATATACCATCGGTGACAAGTTTAAATCTAAAACATAGCATAACCGATCAATGGCGGGGCCTTGGCCTTTAGCTCCACACCATGATCATTCACAATATATACATTATGTACATCTAATGCAACGGGGTCAAAACTGGGGTGTTACATTTGCATGAAGGGCCTGTTGGGGGGCATTATTCAGGAGATACTACAGCCCACAAAATCCTCAGAGCAGGTTACTACTGGCCTACGCTCTTCAAAGATGCACACGCACATGTCAGGAAGTGTGATATTTGCCAAAGGTGTAGTGGGAGACAACCTAGAGCAGTAGCACCCGTAAAACCTATGATGATTACGGAGCCATTCGAGCAATGGGGGTTGGATATTATTGGAGAAATAAAACCAAATTCCTCCCTGCAACACAAGTACATTCTGACCACGACTGATTATTTCACCCGCTAGGTCGAAGCTATCCCGCTGGGCAAGATAAATGAAGACGAGGTCATCAGCTTCCTACAAGATCATATCATGACCAGGTTTGGAGTTCCAGTTTCGATAGTCTTTGATAATGCTAAGTACTTTTCATCAATTAAATTAATTGCTTTTGCTCATGATAAAGGGATAAAATTGCATTATTCTGCTAATTACTATCCACAAGGAAATGGCCTGGCTGAATCCTCTAACAAAAATCTGATTAGAATTTTAAAGAAGACTGTAATAGAAAACCAAAGGAGTTGGCACTCAGCGCTACCTAATGCCCTTTGGGCTGATAGAGTCACCCCCAAGTCTTCAATTGGAGTATCTCCATACACCCTTGTCTACGGTAAAGAAGCCATTCTTCCTCCCAATATCATGCTACCTTCTTCCCTAATAGCTCAAGAGTCTAGAGGGTCGGATGATGAAGTTTTGCAAATAAGGATAAATAATCTCCTGAAAGCAGAAGAGGCTAGATCTAAAGCCAGAGAGCGCTTTAAGCAACAACAGGAGGTAATAAAGAGATGGTTTGACAAACATAAGGCAGGAACAAAAGAGTTTGAAGTGGGAGATCTGGTTCTCAAGTGGGATCACCCCCATGATGAGAAAGGAAAGCATACTAAATTCCAGCAATTGTGGGTAGGCCCTTTTCAGATTGCGGCAAAGCTTGGCCCTTCTACTTATAAATTGCAAGATCTGCAGGGGTGGGAAGAGAACTTACCAATAAATGGTTTGGTTCTCAAGCCTTATTTTTCTTGAGTTTCTTTGAGTTCTTCTGTCTTGTATATAAATAATTTGTTTGGCTGTCTTTTGAGTCATGTTTTTCAGTTTGTTTTAGTTTGAGTTTTTCTTGATTTCAATAAAGGGAATGAACCCGCGGTCGCATGGGGAACGTCAATTTTTTTGGGAATGATAAACATTTTTGGGCATCAGACTGTGTGTTGTTGTTTGTCTAAAAGAACTTCTTCCAGTTTAGCAGTTTTCTCGAATAACTCTGAGTGCATTGAAGTCCTGCTTAACCCCTATGAAATAAACCGGATTCAAAGAGTCTGGAATACTATGTTGAGGCTCCATCCACATCACACTTAAAATGTTCTAAGGGGCGATAGTAAAGGACCCATGGAAAGGAGCAAGGTGAACAGTATATTAAATATAAATGATCCCATGCCAAGAAACGAATGCCAAAAGGCAAATAAGAGTAAAAAAACTCCTATGAAAGCATCATACATCAAAGCAAATGCTGAATCATAAGTACTAAATTGCCGAAAGTTCCTCTCCGTCCGTGAGCTGAAACATGAAGTACACCGCTTACACAAAAGGACACTATGGGATAGAGGAGCCTAAATTAAAATTCATAAAGAAAGGCATGCAGGAGGACTCATATGAAAAGGGACAAAAGTCCAAAAGCACAAAAAAGTGCTAAAGTGGCATGGGAATGAGGAACAAACGAATATTTCTATTTACCATATGCTACAATCCTGTGGTGTCCAAGCTATCAGCTACCTGAAGACAAAAGTAATAAATGAAATTCATCCTCTGGCCTCAACAGAGTTATTTGGACTTGAAAATCTTGGTTTCCACTCTCCTAAATTGGACTATCATCAATGATTAAAGGTACACAGTTCCGTCATTTAAGAAACCCAGATAGATGGAAGAATTCAATAGATGCACTTGTTGTTAAACAGTCTGTCACTCAAAGAATAATCGCCCACAGATCTAGGTTCACCAGGTAATCGCCAATTGTTGCAGTTGCAACAATTCTCCCCAAATATCTTAAATTTTGGGCCCCTCCTCATGATTTAGCGTTGTTTTTTTTATATCGTTGGATCCTTGAACCGTGCTTTATTTTTCGGATGATTTTCAAGGATTGACCCTCGGCCTGTTTTCAAAAGTTGCTCGAGTTTGGAATTGTTGTTTGAACCGTTGTTGATTTTCAGAGTTAGCATTTTTATGCTGTGATCGGAGCATCTTTTATTTTGATCGGAAGCTGTAACCGTTTTTGTTTCCGCCGTTGCAGCTCCCAAAGCAGTTTAGCACCCGAAGCATAAAGCACTCTGACTGCCGATGCGTGTTGACCTTTAGTCGCGAACCCATAGCCTTTTCTCTTCCGCCGTTGCGGCTGGGAATGTCATTTGGCTTCCGATGTCAAACTCTTCCGATTTCAGATTAAGATTTTTTCCACCCTCGGGTCACGTGTCCTCAATCTTTGCTTTTCCGCCGTTGCGGCTGTGCGAAGCTTTTGGCATCCGGTGTCAAAATCCCTCCGACTTCCGATTGGGAGTCTGCCCGCCTACGGCTTAGTCTTAACTCTTCAGACTCCGATATGCTTAAAGTATTTTGTAGTACCTTTTCTTGTCAGGATCCGCTGTTGCAGCTGTGAATGAGTTTACGCTGTCGATGTGAGTGTTCTAAGCCGCCGACGAGTTTTCTGTTGTCCGTCGTTGAATGATGTCTATTGAGGCTGTAAGTGGACGAGGTAGTGATGGCAGCGTTTGATTAAAATTCCCAGATCAAGGGGTGCACCCGGCCGTTTTCTTGTGGAATAGCCATTCCAGGTGGTTTAATTTAATGTCTGAAATACCATTCCAATGAATGATGCACAGTAATTGATTGCAGTTAGAACTCAAGGGACTATTGGGGCGACCGCGGCGTGAAGGCGTAGCTTGACAGTTTGTAAAAATCAGATCGAAACCGGCAAGGTCGCGAGGTAGACAAGCGAAGAAAAGACGAGAGGAGGAATATGAAACACTGGAAGGACCGAAGAGTCACACATGTGGGGGGGGAACCCAAGCGGTCAACTAATTTTGTTTAAATATTTGAAAGTTAGAAGTGACAGGGACTTTTTCCCTGGAAAAACTTGTAAACCATTTTGCTTGTAAGAGGAACTATTTCATTTTACAATCAGAAACTGCAACTTTTGCCTGTTGGAGAAAGCGCAACGTGGAATGTATCAATGTGATTAAATGAGCAATGTTGAATATGAACTATTTCGTTTTCAGCTGTGCCTCATTAGCTGTAAGAGTGTCCTAATTTCTTGAACCTATGTTCTTGTCTGAATGTTCTTCAGTACCTTTATGATGTCTTTTCCACTACGAGTAATGAAAATTTTAACTGTTGATGAGCTATCTTATCATATATACTTTTATTCATGTTTATATGTTTGGTCATAAGAACAGCTATCTGTGATTTGCCATAACACATGAACAGGGGTGCATTACTCATGAATGAATACCCAGCTCTCTAGAGATAGTTTAGTTAGTATTTATTTTCTTGCATGATTTGGATGCTTGGGAGTTCTAAGACGAGAGGTAAGAACCTGTGCATCACATTGTGACTACTCTTTGCATATTTATCACCCTGCATTGTTAATTAGGCACTTGCATATCATACTTAAGACAAAAATACCAAAAACTTACACGGTGGACCGGGCCTCAATCGGTAAAACCTTTGTTTTTGTTACTTCAACCTACGGTAGTTGGACCGCAAACTGGATGGATTCCCCATACTAAACAGTCACGGGCTAGTTGGGAACGTTGACTAGGGAGAATCCCTTGCTGTTGTTGCCTGCGATTTTCTAGGCCTCAACACATGGGAAATACAACAGTCCCGAATGTGACAACAACACAATCAAAACATGAGGAACGACAGCACGTTTTACACAATTGAAGTCACCAGGAAAACTTACACAGAACCGCTGGGAAAGAAATTACAGTCTCCCGACCTGTGCATGAGTAACAGCAGCGCAACACCCACAAATCAACCCGTGAGGGAAATCCTGTGTGTGAGCGTGAGCAACTTCCGCTCCTGCGTGAGGATGAACAAGAATCCCAGCTTGTGCGTGGATGAAAATACAGATCAAAAAGAACAAACAGACCACAGAGATCCTGCGTAGTGGAGGGTGCATGAGTAACAGCAGCGTAGTCGTGGAGAGAGAGCAGTAGCATCTCCACGTGAGTGATCCCAGTGGTTTTCCTTGCCATTGTGTAGTCAACTACTGGGTGGAGTGTGCGTGTAGGCATGGACTGACAGTCCTGCCACCCCACTCCCAAAATCAATAACTGCCTCAACCACCAGCATCAATTTTTAATGGAGGTGGTTGGGTAAGACAAGGGAAGGTGACACACATGGGTTTTTCCCTCATTGGCCAAGGTTTAACAATTCCCCACCCTTATCCTTGTGAAAATCATGCCCCTTCTCAATTTAGTTGTCACGATCATAGCTAGTCGGGTTCATTAATTAAATATGCATATGTACATGATGACAAAGCTTATTATCTATGCCGCATGCCTCGATACACCATCGGTGACAATTTAAATCCGAAACATAGCATAACCAATCAATGGTGGGGCCTTGGCCTTGAGCTCTACACCATGATCATTTACAATATATACATCATATACATCTAATGCAATGGGGTCAAAATCGGGGTGTTACACTAGACACCCTCCTTAGCAGGCGTATCCAGGTGGTCAGAATCCCTACTACAAACTCCTGCATCATAAAGGGAATCCGCTCAATCCTCATAGTAGGGACCCATTGGGTTAGCTTCCCCTCGAGAACTCGAATGATACTATGGTCCCCACCCTGTGTGGGCCGTACAAAAGGTCTAGGATGCCCATTGAGGCGTACAGGTCCAATATTTTCATTTAAACATTTAAATGTATTAAAACTCTTACACATATGTATATAATTTTATGATTAAAATTCATAAAAATCAAATAACAAAAAAGATAAAAATACCTACCTCTCCCCATGCCTCCCCTGGCGGGAGGACTAGCTCATTGTCTCCTCGGAAGTCCAGTCCGGCGTATGGAAACTGCTCGAGAGTTGGTACTTGCCACTCCCACCATAGATAAATGTCATAATCATAGACACTTTGAATAGACCCTCCGCCACCCTGACGAAGGAATACCTCTCCCTATCTGGTCAGTCTAGGCTGACGAGGAGAATGTGGTGGTAGTGCCACTGTAGGGCTAATAGTAGGCCCTCTCTCAAAGAAGAATGCTACTAGTATGCTTGAGTATCCAAAGTTATTTATGCATCCTCTCTTGCTGTTAGAGAGCTGCTTCCTCATAATTGAGATCATACCCGAGCACCAGTCAAATACTACCCCCTCCAGACATTCCGCTGCAATCCTCATCTATTTCTGAGTAGCTAGATGCAATGAAGAACATCCAACAATTCTCACCATAGTGCTTACCACTGCTTGTAATGGAAAGTTATTTATGTGAACAATATGAATGCACGATCCCTTTTAATAGCCTACTTGGTGGGCAGTAAGTGTCAACATAGTCCTGGACACTCATAGGGTCACCATCCCTACCTGTACCCTCAAGGTTCATGGACATACCTCTGCGGGACAACCCTGTAATAAAACACATGTCTTCTACTTCCACCTCCAAGATCTCCCCTTGAATATCAAAGACACCAAGGTCATGATCCCAGTAATTGATCAAATGTTCCAGTAAACGGATGTTGGCTCTCGTGCCAGAAGTATATAAGAAATTTAGTAAACCACATTGACGTAAAGCATGCAATGTTGGGGCATCTCGTAGAGCTTCTCAATCCATGTCTTTGTGCTCTCTTCCCTCCATTCTAGCACCATCTTGTACCTTCCCATTGACCATTATTGACCATTAGAATCCATTGATTTATTTCAATTTTGGCCATGTTGCAAGATTTGCTAGGTCGCGTAGTACACGCGACTGTGCTTTAAGCACATCGTGTGTCACACACAGGTTGCTTTTAAGCAAGTTGCATATGAAACATGTGTATGTGACTATCATAGTGGCATACCCGTGTGTACAACGTGACCCTTTTAGGGGCGGCACAAAATCAGAAAATTTTCCACAAAAATGAAAATTGGAATGGATGAAAAGAAGGGAGAGTATATTAACCCGCAACTAACAGAAGTCGATTTGGTTCGCTAGTTTATCCTCGGTGAACAGTTGAAGCCAAAGCTAAAAACTTGCCAAATTGGGTAAATTGTCAAATGGTATGTTTTATTTTGTTTTTAAACTATATATAGAAAAATTTCAAATTTTTGGACCTATAGTCTATAGTTTAAAAATTATTTTTTATAAATGAACTAATACCATGACTTTTTCCTAAGTGCAACACATTCGAGATCTTTAAAAAGTTGTTATCCACTCATATAGGGTAGGATTTTGTCCTCCATATGTACTTTTGCATCTATACCTTATCCGTTTTTAACCCTAGGATTACCTCTTTGACCACAGACTATGGTGTTCAACCATTTTTTACCTCATCTGGATCATTGTTCCCCCCTAGATAGGGCCTCATTTTCATGGGTACCCTAGTTTAGAACACTTTACTGTCTTTTGGTACCCATGTTGCAGTTGTGGTAGGTTTGCAGGAGCCTTCTTTGTAGTTTTTCATGACAAAACGACCATTCATTTTGCATCTTTTTGCGAGCTATCCTTGTTTATAAGGCTCCCTGCCCTTATGGAGTTTCTTTAGGCCTAGGTGTGACTCCTCAAAATAGACTTGAATTCCGAGTAAACTTGCTCGTTCAAACTCGTTAAGAATAAGTGAATGGGCATCCACATTGGTGGTAGTTTATCGCTTTTTCGGACCATGTGGAATAGTTACGAAAAAGGAGCACTCTCTTTTCTTCAGAATTGAGAAGAGTATTCTCAGGCATAGATTTATCAGTTTTCCAGACCTAAGGGACTATAATTACAGAAAAGGAACACCCAGTATGAGCTTAGTTTTCTCTTTTTCGTGCTCTGGACCTAAACATGAAAAATATTATGAGCGTACTTTATGTCTTTGTCATGCTCACTAAAACCTAAAGCACAAAGCATCAAGTTTACTATTGTAAGCTCCATTTCTCGTAATCAAATGGATATTTCCGAGTGATCTTGCCTTCCTTCACACTCGTTAAACTCAAGCTATTTTTCGCTCTTGAAGGTGCGTTGGTCTGGTGATAGTTTACCCCTTTTTAGGACCTTGCTGACTAAGTACAAAAAAGGTATACCTTAGTCCTTTGGGAGCTAAGAGAGTTCTTCTGTGGATTGTTTTATACTTTTGTAGACTCAGGTTACTAAATTGTATGAAAAATCATGCACTTGGAGTCTTCTTTGGAGTTTTCAGACTCTCAAAATATGAAAACACCAACGAGCATGTACTAGTTCGGGCTCGTAAAATCCATGAATCAATAACCTTATAAATCATTATTCTCTCCCCTCTTCAAGCTTGTCAAAAATGAAGAGAGACCTAAGTTGACTTTCCTGGATTCATTAAAATTTAGCAAGAAAGATAAGGAAGAATTACTCTCTTTGGGTTATAAACAGTGGTAGCATGTCCTCCTTAAACATAGCACTCTTTGAACTTTCTGATACTCATGTCTCAGTTTACACTTTCATCTCAGCTATTACTTCGAGTTTTTACTCCTCCACTTGTCCTTTATGTAATGTCCCGATTTTGACCCCGTTACATTAGATGTATATGATGTGTATATTGTAAATGATCATGGTGTGGAGTTAAAGGCCAAGGCCCCACCATTGATCGGTTATGCTATGTTTTGGATTTAAATTTGTCACTGATGGTATATCGGGGCATGCGGCATATATTATGTTTGCCATCATGTAAATATGCATCATAATTAATTAAATGAATCCGACCAGCTACGCTCGCGGCAACTAAATCGAAAGGGGCATGATTTTCACAAGGATAAGGGTGGGGAAATTTGTCCAGCTTTGGCCAATGGGTTGAAAATCCATGTGTCTTCTCATTTTGTTTTGTCCCTACCACCTTCAGTTAATAATTTATGCTGGTAGCTGAGGGAAGTTAAGGCAGTTAATTGTTTTGGGAGTGGGGTGGCAGGACTGTCAGTCCATGCCTCCACGCACACTCCACCCATAGTTGATTTCTGAATGGAAAGGAAAAATGTACTCTTCACCCACGCAGATTTTTCTTCCTCTCTCCACGAGTTGTTGAACACCCACGCACTGAAATTTCGCTTCCTTCCTGTTGTTTGTTCATCCACGGGCAAAAACGGAGCTGTTTTTCCTCATGCAGGACCTCCATTGTCTGTTCCTTTCCTCACTGGGTTGGATTGCTTCCTCACGCACAGGAATTTTCCTGGTTTCCAGCTGATACAGCGAGCTGAGAGTTGTGCGTTTTCACCCACGATTTCCTGAAAAGAGCCATTCACGTCCTCAACTGTATGTTCTCCTTACAGACTGGTATGGTTGTGTGATTTTCGTCATTTTAATGCTGAGATTGGAACTATTATTCTCCCCCCATGTTTACTGTTTAGCTGGGACTGTGTAATTCGATTATTGGGAGTCGTTTTGGCCACGAGAGGGCCAAGAACGACTCATAAATCGTTTTCCCTGTTTAAGCTGTGACAGCTAAATTAATTGCCTGAGTGCAATGGTTGGTCTTCGGACTGTGGGAGGAGCAAGGATGTTGGCTTAGATTTGCTTGATAAATATGGTGGCTGGAAACCACACAGACAGAGCTAGAGGGCTGGCCTTCTTCTCCATCACCCCTGAATAGCACTGGAAGGGAATGCAGGGCCTGAGGGACTGTGTAGCAGAGAAGGGACTGATTCCTTGTGTTGGGTGTGTTTGGGTGTTTTAGAGGTCAGGCTAGTTCTGGTGTAGGTGTTCTTGGCTCTGTAATGAGCTCACCAGCTTAGCAATTTGCCTTCTCCAGCTCCTTAATGGCCTGATAAACCCAACTGTGTTGGCTTGGCTGTGTTTTTGTATATCCCTGGCTATGTGTAAGCCTGCTAGTTCCCTTATTCCTTGGAGAATCATGCCCATATCGGGGGTGGCAGCGCTGCTGAGAGATTAAGGAGCACGTTGGCCTATGGTTGGGTGGAACGTTGCAGTGACGTAGCTGGTTGTGGATTAAGTTCATCATAAGATAAGTGATTTTATCCATTTTACTTCTGCAATCTTAATTTCTGTTAATGAAATTGATGAACATGTTAAATGAATACATGTTGAATGAATGCTTGTTTGAATGCATGTTGATTCCACTGTGCAAGATAAATAATCATAACTGTGCATAATATATAATTGTAGCCGTGTATGATCAATGAGGGTATCTGTGCATATTCCACTGTACTGCATCTCTTTGTCAACATTCTGCTTTAGCATTTCAGCATTTTATTTATGCCTATACATGTTCATGGGCGGTTAGCCCGGGTGGTCAATGATTGTGTCACGTCCCCGGTCGGAGGCATGGGGACGTGACACTTTATACATGGGGAATCTGATCATGTCTCCTACATGATAGATAATTCTAGTTGTCATATCTGCAAGTTAAAAGCTGCATTGGGTAATCTCTGTGTCGTGCTCACTGTTGAAGGATTTGTCCCTTCATCTGCTTATTGTCTTGACTCCCATCATTATCCTATATGAGTATTACTTGTGTCTACCTTCCTGTATCTAGTTCCTAGTCACTCTTGTGATCTGTTGGAAAATTCATTGTCTTTCTCATCACAACACGGTTTCTCATTGGTACTTCTTGAAGACGAAGACCTAGAGTTTTGACAATGGTACCTTAGGATTCACTACCATTATTGGTGAACTCCTTTGCTTCAGTTGTTAGTTTCATTCATTGTCTGACATCCTGTTGAGTTCCTTCCATGTTCGACTTCAGCTCATTTATTCACATGGTAGGGATTGTACCGGTTCCTTTGGATTTTGATGAAGACCTTAGGTTCACTTTTATAACCTAAGTTGTGGAAGATTGTGTTATGGTATGCTACACAACTTCCTGACTTTGAAGACTCATCATTGTATATTGTGGCTTCGATCCACCTTTGTAATATACGTGGTCTTGTTACCCATATCATATGATGTAATCAAATATTGTAAAGGAGCTTGTGTTCCATTATATTCAACATGGCATCCTCATATATGATTTTGTATATGATTTTGACATGTATATGTTTCAGGTATCCCCTCTGCTGCCTTGGTCACTTGAGTTCTCCAAGATTAAAGACTGTAATGTATTTCGGCCATCATTTCCCTTTGACCTCACACATTAGGGGGCATATGTTATCATGTAAAATGGCACTTGTTTGTCCGAGTACTGATATCCAATCTGTCGAAACACAAAAGGACAATCTGGAATGGAGTAGCCAAAACATTATAAATGAGCATGGCTGTTGATACATCATCTCCTGACCAGCTGAATATATTTTTATTTGGACATTAGGGTAACACACGCAACTATTTGCACAACAACCAACGTGTCACACACGAGTATGTACATTGCAACTCACGTATACATTGAACACACGAGTTTCCTTACAGTAGGTCACATGTCATACATGACTTGCCTATATCAATAGTCACGTGTACCTTAATTTGAAGTTAAAAAATATAAAACACGATTAGCCGAGAAAAGTTGAGCTCCTAATCATAACTATCTCAACTATCTCAACCATCGAAACCTCTCTCTTTCCTCCTGTACAAATGTAGGGCACAAGATGTGACTATATAATAATTCTTAGAAGAGAAAAGTTATGATGGTGGTATGCCTTCAGACATATTGGAGCAACGGAACTCCGTGTCCTTGGTTTGCAGAGGAGCACTTGTCTCAGACATTTGGTTGTAATCTCACCATCTCTGTTTATTAATAAAGAAAGTTATTCTTCCAATATTGTGCACTCTTGTATATGTTGATTTATGAATTATCTTAAAGTTTCATTATGGATATGTTATTTCATTAACCATTGATATATATATATATATATATTTGCAAATAAATTTTTCTTTGCAGGTAATTGGAGACACCCTGGAAGCTGTGGAAACAACTAGAAGAGGAGAAGAAAATCTAGGATCAACCGTCATAGACCAGGTTTGGTCAATTTTCTTCTTATTCCTATTTCAATTTCTACATGGCCAATTGTGTGCAAGTTTAGTCTAGTAAGTTGGTAACCCTAGAGACCCTCGGTTATAAGGGTGTGTTTTCATGAACAACAGTAATATCCTCTGTTGTTGATCTTCTATGTATCCATCTATGTCTTCTTTTAAGGTCACTCGAACTTTGTTTCAAGTTCCTATTGCACACATCTATGAGCTTCTCGTCCATTGTAGGATTCCATTTACAACCTTGTAACAAGAGTTGAGATATCCATCACTCTAGGTGATCCTCGAGCTCCTCATGTAACTGTATGTGATATCCCATGGGTTCCTTTTGAGCTTGTACAAATCCTTTTGTGTACAAGTGAGTCTTTGTAGAGAGTCCCAAATCCTGAAGATTGCTCGATTTGTCCTTCTACTTCAATTACACCAACTATCTAGTGTAATATCCACGACTGAAGAGGTGTATCTGGCCACTAGAGCAATGTTTCATCATAATAGACTCCTTTCTTCGAGAAACCATGAACCTTTCTTTGGCTTTCTCTTTGTTGCATGCTTGATCTAGTAGAGCCACTTGGAAGGCACTATGGACTTCCCTTCAGATTTCGAAACCATATCCTAGACATCATTCTTCTTGATTGACCGATAATCTTTGATCATAACATCCTTCCATTTTTTCTTCTTGGCACATTCTTTCACAAAGTGTCCTTTCTCATTACAAGTGAAACATTTGATATGCGAGAGGTACTTATTCTGAAAATATTTCTATTCATGTGAGAATGTTCTTCCTTCTTGTGCTTTATCTTCTTGGTATGACTTATTAGAACTTGATTGTCATCTTCATCCATCTCTTCTTCTTTTTCTATTAATCGAGCTTCTTCATGTATGCATTCCTCCCATAGGTGAGATTCATTCTAGAGAAAATTTGAATGAAATATTGGGAGACTAGTCAATGTTCTCATCTCCACTTCCGCTTCTTCAACATTGTCTCCAATATCTTCTAGTTTCTCCTTGATAGAGGAAATCCTTGTGAAGTAATATTGAATGCTTTATGACATATGCATCTTCATACCCTTGAGATGAGTCCTCAAGGACATATTCATGTTGATATTACTTTATTCATATAAGTTGGTCAATGTATCGAACATCTACTTGGAAGTCTTTAAGGATAATACATGTGAGATCCAATGGAGACAAAAATAATCCTCTTGGATTTGTCCTCATCTCGCTCTGGATTTTCAACTTCTTCTTTGACATATTTCTCTAAGTCATGCTTCTTCAAGTACGAGAAGCACTCTATTTTCCATGCTCGAAATTTCTTGGCTCCTTCAAGCTTGTCCTCAATCTTGGTATTGTTTGTCATCGTAAAAATGAGAACCTCAAATGGAAATAGAGAGGATAGAAATTACCAATGAGATTGATTCAACTTGATGTTTACTTGAATGATTTTCTTGTAATGTCCCTTTTTTGGAATTTTGGAGAAATGCACAAATTGGGAAAAATTCGAGCTTAACTAATCACGACTCTAGAGGGTTCCAACTTTCACCAAATGGTCTCGAATTTGAAAGGAGATGGCATGGTGAGTATTAAAACATACCAAGGTGTTTTTTGGATACTTTGTATCAAAATTTATACCTATTCAAACTTGTTTTGGGCTAATGACAACAAGAGCAAAATTACTAGGAAATTGTGTTAAAATCCCCCCAAGGGTGATGGCCAAACTAGCTCTCCAAATCAAGTACGACCCTCCCAAATTTAATAAAGAGTATGGGAATGAGTATAATAAATCAATGAATATCATTAATCATGTTTATTAATTTGTACAAATGGGTTATGGTCTGCAACATTTGTAGGGTAACTTTCAGTGAAATTGCTTATGGGGAAATTGCATAACTAGCTCGATTTTGACATATGAAAGGTGGAGTTAAAGGTTCAGATCAGGATGTGAAATATAGGTACCATATACAGAATAAAAATGGATTCCAAAAAAATATTAAACACCATATAAATCCCTTCATATAATCCTACTATACAACTCATTCAGTATGGGAGTTAAATACATGAAAACTAGTGAATTAGTAGTATGGAATGGCAAGAGTTTCACACATTGATTTCTTGGATTTGGACCCACAGAGCATAGGGACATGAAATTACAGAGAAACACATCCTATATGTCTTTCAAAAAATCATAAAACTCATATAACATCCCTCATACAAATATGATACAAGACTCCTTCAAGATTGAAGCTAAAGTCATGGAAACTAGTGATTCAATGGCATGGGAATGCAAGATTTTCACACATGAGTTTATTGGATTTCGACCCACAAAGGATATGGAAATTAAATTACAGAGTAGTATATCATATATGTCTTTCACAACATTATCAAAATCATATAATATACCTCATACAAATCTGCTATAAAACTACTTCAAGATTGAAGCCAAATCCATGAAGACTAGTGATACAAGGGCATGAGTAGGCAAGCTTTTTCATACATGTATATCTGATATTTAGATTTACAGAGCATGTGAAAATAATATTACAGAGCCATACATCGTATATTTATTCCTCGTCATCATAAAAATCATATAAATGTCCTCATACAAATCGTATACACAACTACTTCAATATTGAATCCAAATCCATGAAAACTAGTTATTCAAGAGCATGGGGAATGTGATCCTTTCATACATATATTTCTGATATTTTGACTTATAGAGAATATGGAGATGATATTATAGAGACATACATCATAAATAAAATCTTAGGCATCAACCATCCTCAGTAAGGTGCAAGAATCACTCCAACAAGTGCGCCAACAATTGCGAGTGTGGGGAAATGTAGAAGGAATGAGAGAATGGGGAGGTAGATGAGAATTCAACTGTATGGATATTTAACATACAAATAAAATTCCTTCATTAATCTCCCATGAGAGGTATGAATGGCCTCTCAATCAACCAACTTGGAAAGGAATCCAACTCCCTCGAAATTGGTTCACAAGCAGGGAGAGTGAACACTCATCGTGCAATGGACAGGCAAAAGCTATACAAAATGCCAAAGGCATATTAAAAAATGATAAAAATCCATTATCATTGCTCATGAAATCCTTTTATTAACTTCATGAGGCAACATAAGGTCTAATTTCCCTTAATGAGCTTCCTCCAACTCATCTGAGTGGTTTAGTAACTCTCATGACACTTGTCTTCCTCTTCATGCTCCAATTCTTTCCCAAATTCAAATGGCTGCCTCTAACTCCCAAATTCGACCTCCTGGTGGCTATTTTTAGCCCTGACATGTCATATTTGTCATATAACAGCAATCAGGTCTGAATTTGTCATACTTGTCATATAATCTTCTGTCATTTGTTGTCATAGAGTGCATAGAATCTCCTTCCAAGTGGCACACCTTGTCTTCTAGTCTCTTCCTCTTCCATGAGAGTTACCATCCTTTACCAATTTGACTTCCTTGGCTCATTATATGATATTTGACACCACATTACCATCCAATAATGTTACATTACCCATGTGTTCGAATTTGGATGAATATCATGCCAAGTGTGCGGGGAATCTGGTCACCCAAAGTCTTCACAAGCTTCCAAGTGTCTTCATGAACTCATGCCACCTCATTTTCTTAGAATTTATCATTTATGTGACCCAATTAAATGTGAATATGGTAAACTAAAGTCCTTTTGGGTCCCATAGTCCCTTATTACAAAATTTATTTCTCCATCTCAACCTAGGGAACTAGTAGGTTGGTGAAACATTATTTGAAAATAGTCTTATTTGGAAATTATTTAATTGGGGACATGACATTTCTAGAAAACTGCTTATGGTGAACATAGGCTTTGATAGAGAACCCTAATTTTACAACTTTTGTGACTTTCAGATCTGATTGGATAGAAAGATGTGCCTTCTCAAGGTGAGTTGAGCAGTATACTCATTTTCCAAAAAATGTGGACATAATTGGAAAATGTCTAATGCCATAGTTTTCCCAGCAGTAGTGTTAGGTAAAAAATTGAAAGTCCACATAATTATAAATTCTATCCATAGAAATATGCACCCTTGTAGGGAGAGTTGGATGGTCCTCCTTTTTCAACTGATCGATGGAGGGAAGTGCCCATAACAGGAATCCCTAGTTTCTTCAATTTCTTCTACAAAATTTCCTGATCTTGATTCTGACGTATCTCCAAAGTTCCTACTCCTCGAGGTTTGAAAGTTCATCCAGAGAGAACCTGACATGTCTTCTTTCCAACACCAAAGGTTAGAGAAAATATTGGATTCACCAATTGGAACTTATGTTAAGTTTCTCAATGTGACATGTTCATGGATTGGTTCAATATAAAAAACTTGTAAGGACTACCACGTGTCAGTGTGAAAACTTCAGGGCCTAAAACTCCGACCATATAAACTATAGTCCATTCCGTATCTGCAAAATCTTGGGAAATTCTATTTGGACCTTCCTAGCCTGATATATAGCAATTTGCCTTAGGTCACCTGTTTAAGATTGAATTTTGGAAGAGGCTAGAACCCTGGTTTGGAGGGATCACGTATCCTAAAGTATAGTGAATACGAGGCTAAAACTCGTATATAAGGTACAACTAGAATTCACCTTCATCCTATCCAAGTTTTCACTCCTAATCCTTTACCAAAATCGAGTTATAATGAAAATTCCAAGATGACTATATTTTCCCTTCTAGGGTTTTCAAGCATGAAATCCTATTCTCTAGTAGTTGGAGTTGTAGCAGTGTTTCAACTGCCCAAATATTTATTTTAGGATGGATCTGATACCCTGTTAGAATTTTCATGGTTATACAAGATCTTAAAATATTTAGCATTATAAGATCATAACCATAAGCAAAGGATCAGTGAAAACAAAACAAACACAACCACACAAAAGAACACAAAGATTTATCTTAGGAAACCCTTGAGGGGGACAAAACCCAACAATACTTCCTCGATATAGAATTTGACCAAGTATAGTGTAAGACCCTAAGAACAAGAATAGAATCTCCCTTTCCACAGTACTCTCTCTCTCTCGCTCTTGCACGCACGCACACTGCGTGAGTGAGAAGTGTGTATTAATGAGGGAGGTGCCTCACCTATATATACTCATTAATGGAGTGACTCAATTAATTAACTAGGTTGGCCATGTTCTCTAATTAGGGTCAACCTACCTATGAAGAATCAAAATAACATTTATATAATACTTTCATGGGTACTATTTTTTTTAAACAAAAACTTAAAAGAGGGTATATTAAACAGGCTGTGCACAACCATTCAGAACAAAAAACAATAGCTTGAACATTTTAGCAGTTCAGTGGAAAAAGAAACAAAGCTAGGCCATATAGAAGACCTTAACAAGTTGAAAAGAGTCCTGGTATTTTGAGATATTACAGACGTGGTATATATACAGATAAACTGCTAGTTAAGTAAAATGCAAAAAAACATTTTCTAGAGGGAGATAATTCCAATTTGCTTGTTTGCCCCACAGGCTGGGTGACAAATTCTTCCTCCATTTTCTGAGCACCTTCTCCTGGGTTTTCCTGTACTTGGCTTCCATGATTCATCTGCCCCTAAATCTCATTAGCAGTCTCTCTTCTACCAGTGATTAGGATTGCTATAATGTCATACCAGCCCTGGGGATTAGTCTTCAGATCGATGAGCCTTTCTTCGATTCCCCTTCTGTAATTTTTCAGCGCTGATGGTTGACCGTTTCGACAATTGTAAACGGTACTCGAATTGAGGTTGGAGTAGATGCTTCTAAATAAACCAAGGATGAGAAAAGCTCGTGCCCTGCCTTCTTTCATCCAAGAGAAGGAATGCACTGTATAAGTGACTGAATGAGGACGCCCAAGAGTGGTGGAACGCTTACGTGAGCTTGCTGCCGGAAAGAGAAAGAACACAAGCTGCATAATCCTTCCAACTTCAAAGAGACCAAAAAAAAAAACATTGGGACTCACCCTGGGAGGGCTCTGAGATTGCACTGTAACTAGTCACGAGAGAATGACAGGGTAGAGTTTACCTTCACCAAGTTCTGAGGGAGCTAGCTAGTCTTCGAAAGAGGGGGAGCTATCAAACCAATTGAGTGGAGGTATTTGATATACGGAGGGCTGTCACCTCTATTCATATCCAAAAACAAAGAAAGACTTAGCTTAAGATTATTCATCATGCATGAAAGAGGATACCACGTTATCATGAAGTTAAGGAATGGATTTAGGGACAGGTTCGAGATTATTAATTGAGATGTGGCCTTGAGGAAATGAGGCTACTGTATTAGCAAGTGCATTCGCTTGGGCATTGTTTTCTCTTAATATATGGAAAAAATTGATGCTAACTGGAAGAGGGAGATGAAAAATTCTGTCATACAACCTTCTGCAATTGATGGAGCCTGAGGTATAACCAACGATCATTTTGAGGATAACGTGGTGAGAGTCCCTAAAGACTAATAGTATTGGGAAGGCTCTAATATCTAAGAAGTCTAGACCCTGAAGTAGCGCAATCTAGTTAGCCTCAATATTCATCTTGTGGACCAGCCCCTAGGCAAAGGTTCTTACTGTTTGTCCTCTGGGATCTAGGATGATCCCCTGCGCACTTGCCTTCCCAGGAATGCCTTTTGAGGCACCATCAGAGAATAAGGCGAAAGATTTTTGTTCTTGAAGCCATTTTGAAAAAAACTCTGAGGTTTTCCTTATCTCCCAAGGATGGATGATAGGAGGAGATTTAGACCGGTCGATGATGGCTTTGGACTGAGGGGAACTCCTCTTAAGAAAAGTGCTACACCATTTGGAGACTTGGGTAGGTAGATCTTTCAAATTTGGGAAACTAATGCATCTTGAGGCCAATTTTTCTGATGTCATACCTATTTTTTTGGAGACAATTCGACTTATATCAAATTTTTCTCCTTTAAAAATTGCTCTGTTCCTGGCCAACCAAATCTTCCAGCATAAAGTTTTTGGGATACTGTTCCACAATCACTTAAGAGTGGGTTTCTTTCTGAGGGTGCCCGGGAATAAGTTACTCCAGTTGGTTAATAACTACCCAAGAGAGTCTGGAGCCCTGAAACGAGCACATATGGGAAGTAAGATGGACCTCCATGCTTGTAGAGAAATGTTGCATTGGAGGAAAAGATGTAAAGCCAAATCCGAATCAGAGCTGCATAATGCACATCGAGAGGGGACTTCAATTCCTCTTTTGCTGAGGTTTTCTGTGGTGAGAAATTTGTTATGCATTAGTAACCAGATAAAAAAATTTACCTTCGGTATGCAGTTCGATTGCCAAACCTTTTTCCACATGTTTGTGGATGCAACTGAGTCGGCAAGAAACATCTTAAATCCTTCCTTGACCGTGTAGTTACTATTTTTTCCCCAACCGATAGCATCTTTTGAGGTTCTGCTGATTGGTTCCATACCATGAAGGAGCATGAGCAATTGATCCACCACAGGCTTCAAGTATTCAGGAGGATGAAGCGTTCTCCACCCTTTCCATATTTCGTTTTGGTCCCAATTAGAGAGATAGTAGAGAGTCTTTATACCATTGTCGCTGGCCCATTTAGGAAGCTCTTCAAACTTGTGCACTGTAAATCCCCCAACTGGTTCTCCTTTAACTTTTATATACAGTCATAAAATTCAATACCATATGTAAAGCCCCCAACTGGGTCTCCTTTAACTTTTATATACAGTCAGAAAATTCACTTCTTGTCAAAATTTCTGTTATGTTCTGTTTGTGTTTTGTTCCTGCTTTTATTGTGTTTCTATTCTCCTTTACTAGTTTTGGCTGTAAAGAAAATAAAGTGTTTACATTTTACAAAATTGAACAATTAAAATTCTATTTTAATTTCATGTTTTCATTTCTAACTTTTGCTCATTTACATGCCTGAAAACGATATAAAATCTGCATTTTCATTCTTTTCAGATTTGAAAATTTATAAATCTGTTTTATCTACTTCTAACAATTTATTGTTGACTGTGCAGGTGGCAAAGATAATCACAGCATATAAACTTTTGAAATTTAATTAAACAGAATTTGCCAAGGTAGAAACGATAACATACCTGCTGGAAAATACCTGTAGGTAGCTAGTAGGTCCACCTTTGTTGCTGTCCTTGTTTGCCGTTTTTCCTTGCTTTTCCCTGCAGCCAAAAGTCCTTCCCAAAGCTCTGGAACTCAACCAGTCCAAACCAGTCTTGCCACCCTGCCAACTGGCGAGGTCTCGCCGACCACCCAGCTCCAAAGGTACCCCTTTGGACCCCCCGAGCCCAAACCGAGTACAAGCCCTAAGCTGTTGTATCCCCTCAAAAAAAACAATCTCCAACAAAACCCCTTCTTTGCAGCTCTGCTCTCCCAACCTTTGCTCTCCCAAAACTTCTCCAAAATCCTAAGGTAAAAAGGATCCCCTTCTCCTCCCTCCTTTCTCCCTCTTATCCCCATGTTTGCCGACCTTTCCTCCCCATTACTACCCCTATCTTCCTCATAAATTTATCCACCCCCTTCCATCTACCATGTAAGTCCTCGAGCCCTCAACTTGGACTTGGACTCATTTAAATATTTAAATTAATATTAAAAGGTGTTGGTTGGGGTCACTTCTCAACCGTAACTTCTAATTCAATTAAATTTAATCCTTTTATTTAATATAATAATTTTAAACATATCCTTACTCATATTTCAATATTTGACCATTTAATTAATAAATAATAAATGTTATATATATTATATAGTTTAAACTTGCACGCTTCACCAATTTAATTTAATTAACAGTAATTGTCAATTGATTAATTACACTTACCTAATCATTTAATTAATGGTTTCTAATATTTATAATATGTAAATTCCCTTTAATTATAAATTCACTAATTCAATTTATCAATTATGAACAATAATCCTATCAATGTTAATCATAACATTATCAATGTGTAATCATATTAATTAAATAAAATTCACTATGATTTAATCGACTCATATACCTATTTCCATTTTAATTACTCCTTAGTTTGTAATTAGCTAATTAACAATCATTACTAAAGATAAGCATAGTCTTGTTAAAATTAATTAACACATTAACACATAATTAATTTAAGGGATCAAGTTACTATCAACTTATTTAACCTTGTAGTTACATTTCAACCCTTAGTCCTGGCTTAAACTCATTAACAATCAATCAAGCATTCTAATCAATTGCATTAGTCACTACCTAGGTTAACCATTGCTTTGTTTATTATTCAACCATAATTAATTATTAATGGACAATAATTAACCATTAATCAACATTATTAACCCTAATTATCATTATTAACTTTAATCGACATTATTAACATTGATCAACGATAGTTAATTACTAAACGACAGTAATTAATATTAAGCGACACTAATTGACATTATTACTCAACAATATTTCATGTAATTCATAATATGTAGGCGAGTTATGTAAGCGTAGCTACTGCTTACATTCCTCGCATAAGTACACTAAAAGTAATAATTCACATACATCAATCATAATTAAGGAACTTATTATTTACCGACACATGTTTTAGCATAGTTTACAAGGTATGATCCATTAGCTTACTGAAATCCATGTTACGACAATGCATACATCACTGATTTACGACACATACTAACGAAGGGTTTTACACACCTACAGTTAGATCTTGTTTTCACCCCTACTTCACACTACATCTATCTACCTACATAATTACTAACTTCCACATCCTATCCTGTCCTCTGCTGGACTACCCTGGAATGTCAAGTCATGACCGGTTCCAGCTAGAACCCGTAAGCGGAAGTGTCGACCACATCGACCAAGCTTCCCCAGCAGGCAACCACCAGTCATCATCACACACCTTGGGGAGCACACCGTAGCACAGCCCTTCCATGACTCTAGGTTTCGGGGATAAACGGTGGGTAAAGCCTCCACCCCCCCCCCCCTAATGGAACAAGGGACTATGTCTCCTCGACATAACAACAGCGTTGCACTTGTTCTCGGTCTGTCATCGTATAACTGATTTGGGCTGTTGAGTTTCCTGGAACTCTACCCCACCCATGTCATAACATACATCATAATAAATAGCATAATAACCATACGAAAGTAAATAATGCATCACTCGCATACCATTTTATCTTTCGAAGTCCATGTCCCCGAGGCCCTCTCACCTCATAGGATCTAGCTATCACTTAGTCGTTTCAACCTGTAAGTCAGCCCTCGACATACAATATAGGATATCGTGCATAATCCTCGATATGTACACATATATCTCATCCTAACATGACAACAATAAACTCATTCATTCGCCATGCACCTGGCATAACATTCATTATTTCAACATATATCTGTAACGGTATCCACGTACCCATCATTCAGTAATTTCCATATATTTGACATAATTAACACATGATACATATCTAAACATGACTATCGACCATAATACTATCATCACACACACACATATATATATCGGCAAAATAATAGAATCATATGTCCACAGTGTCGTCAAACTGACGAGGTCTCACAATCAAACAAATACAACATATAATAGTAGTTCAGGTAGAAATGTCAAAACGGGGTGTTACATGCACCGAGGATAGCGGGGGATGCCCCATAATTATATGATCCCAAATTTTAATCTTTTTTCCATTACTAGGGATCCAGTATGAATTGGATTTAATATGGTTGAGAGAGGCTTTGCAGAGAAGCCAGACGAAGGTGTCTTTCCCATCCCAAGAATTATTGAGGATTTTGGACCTGGGCTTCTTTATATATTTATTTCGTATTACTTCTTTCCACCAATCCTTTCTTCCAATTACCAGTCTCCAAACCAATTTAACTCCTGATGCTTTGTTCATTTGCTCCGGATCTCTAATGCCCAGTCCCCCTTTGTGTTTAGGGGCCTTAACTGTGGCCCAATTTACCAGTTGGATTTTTTTGCTATGAACCTTCCCTCCCTACCAAAGAAATTTCCTAACTTCCATACTAATGTTGCAAAGGAAGAGATCAAGAGACCTGAGAAACTTCGTAGCAATCTGAGGGGAGGCGCTACCCAGAAGGATTGTGTCATCAATAAAGAGAGCACGATTGATTGGTTGGACTCCAGGTTTATAGGAAAGGCTTGGGAGGTGCCCCTCTTCAAGGAGCCTGTTTAGTCTTCTACTCAATAAGTCAGCAACAAGGATATAGAGGAATGGGAATAGGGGGCAACCCTGCCTAATTCCTTTCTTGGCTTTGAAAAATTCAGAGGGCCTACCATTAATTAAGGGAGCTATCTAGGGGGAATTTTTGCAGGCTTGAATTTGTTTAATGAATATGGGAGAAAATCCATATTTTTCCAAGACTAGTAGAATGAAACAATGTTTGGGTACACAGGGTACTCCCAAAAGACCGAACACCTTGAGCAATCGCTTCACACAAATAGATCACAGATCAACACACCGATGTTTGTCACATGGTTAAAACCCTCGAGAGAGAAATAGTCCACGGCCCCAGCCAAATAGCTACTTGGATCAATTTATTATGCAAAAGAAAGAAAGTTACATGAGCTTCTCATAATCGATCAACTAGCCAAGGACCCTCTATGCTCTTTAAATAGAGATCATAGACAAATCGGGTGTTAAGCCATGGATCAATGGTAGGTATGATCTAAGAGAAATTGAACCGTTGGATCAATCTATGTCTAAAACATATCGTGACAGTTGGATTAGAATATTTACAAATGCATACTAATGCATACTAAATAAACACACTTTTACCTAACGGATATATAACACAAGTTGATCTTAACTAACTCCTAAGTGTCTAAATATCCTAACATCCCCCCTTAAGAACAACTTGGGTAAGGATTGAAGGATTTACAAAATTGACACTATTAGGAGAAGTAAGGAGGCATTAGAGGCTATACCCCCTTAAGGACACATTCCTGAACTCCTAACATAGACTGAAGTTTAGAAAAATTCACTTCTATAAGAGACTTGGTGAAGATGTTTGTAACTTGATCATTTGTAGGGCAATAGAGAACTTCAATAACACTATCATGAACAAGATTTCTGATGAAGTGCATGTGTATCTCAATGTGTTTGTTGCGCTGATGTAGAACTGGATCTTTGGCAAGCTTGATGGCACTTTGATTGTTGCACCAAAGTGGAGTAGGCTGCTGCTGCTCGAATCCAAACTCTGAAAGGATCTATCGAATCCATAAAGCTTCTTGACTGGCATTAACTGTAGCTTGATATTCTGCTTTTGCTGAAGAAAGAGGAAGAGCTTGTTGTTTCTTACAAGCCCAAGTAACAGGTCCAGATCCTAGACTAAAAACATAACCTGCAGTAGACTTTCGATCATCAGGATCGCCGGCCCAATCTGAATCAGTGAAACCAACCAACAAAGGTTTCCCCCCTGTACTGTAATGAATCCAAAACTGAATTGTAGCTCGAATATATCGAAGTATTCTTTTTGCTGCTTTCCAATGACTTTCATGAGGAGTTTGCATATAACAGGCAGCACGACCAACGACAAAGGAAAGGTCAGGACGGGAATGAGTCAAGTATAAAAGACTACCAACAAGCTAATGATACAAGGTGGCATCTACTTCAGGAGAAGTACAAGTGGAAAAAAGTTTGACTCCAGATTGGAAGGGAGAAGGGGCTGGTTTACAATCTTCCATGTGGAAGCGACGAAGAAGGTCACAAGCATACTTAGACTGGGAAAGAAAGATTCCTTGTTTGGTTTGCAAGACTTGGAGACCAAGAAAATAATGCAAATGTCCTAAGTCTGACATTTCAAAATTTTGCTTAAGACTGGATTTCACATGGGTTATAAGTTTAGGGTCACTACTAGTAAGGATAAGATCATCAACATAAAGAACAAGTATGATGAGATGGTTTCCTACTTTCTTGGTATAGACATTGGGGTCAGAATGGCATCTAGAAAAACCGGTGTCAAGGAGAAAGCTATCCATTTTGGCATACCAAGCTCTAGGAGCTTGCTTAAGGCCATATAAGGACTTCTTAAGGAGACAAACCAGGCTAGAGTTATTCTGAACATATCCAGGAGGTTGTTCCATGTAAATTTCCTCATGTAAATCACCATGTAAGAAGGCAGACTTGACATCCATTTGATGGACTTCCTAGTTATGTAAGGCTGCAAGGGAGAGAACAAGGCGGATGGAGTTCATTTTTGCTACAGGGGCAAAGGTTTCATTGTAGTCAATCCCTTCAACTTGGGAAAAACCTTTGGCAACTAACCTTGTCTTAAGTCTTTCAACAATTCCATCTAATGCATACTTAGTTCTGTAGACCCATTTACATCTGACAAGTTTTCTTCCTTTTGGAAGAGGAACAATATCCCAAGTATCGTTCGCCATTAAGGAACGATATTCTTCATCCACAGCTGCATCTCAATCTGGATTTCCTGAAGCTTCTGCAAAAGTTTCTAGATCATGATTCTCAGAAACTTGAGCCAAAAGGGAAGAGGCTCACTAAAACTAAAAACGTGTTCGACGTTGATCTGTCGGATCACCGACAAGATCACTAGTTGCTTCACATGTTGCTTCGAGGAGGAATTGGTGCTGGTTCAATTAGAGGAACATGAGCAGGCGGAGGTGGATTTTCATCCTCACTGTCATCATCAAAAACTGGAGTTGGAAACCTGTCAAGGAAGTTGGAAGAAGAAGAAGAAGAAGAAGGCACAATTGCCAAATCAGGCCCGCAGGCCAAAGATGGCACACCCACCAAGTTAGGCTCGCAGGCCAAGAGATTTTCATCAAATTTAACATCTCTTCTAATGATTATATCATGTGAATGGGGCTGAAGAAGTCTATAACCTTTTACATCTTCTGGATATCCAACAAATATGCACTTTTCACTTTTAGGTTGCAATGCTTTCCATTTTTCATCCGGAATGTGAGCCCATGCTTCACAACCAAACACATGAAAGTGACTTACATCTGGTTTAATTTTACTCCATGCTTCTTCCAGTGTTATACCTTGTAAAACTTTAGTGGGTGTGCGATTAACTATGTAATTTGCACAATTTATGACCTCAGCCCAATATTGAATACTTATTCCCTTAGATTGGATCATACAATTAGCCATTTCTTTTAAAGTGCGGTTCTTCCGTTTAGCTACACCATTTTGTTGTGGTGTATATGGAATAGTGTGCTGTTGTTGAATTCCTTGTTCAGTGCAGAAAGTAGTGAACTTGTTGTTAACATATTCTCCTCCATTGTCAGATCTTAACTTAATAATTTGATGACCAGATTGTTTTTCAACAAGGGCCTTGTAGGCCAAGAACATGTTAAATACTTCGCTCTCAAGTTTTAAGAAGTAAATCCAAGTGCGTCTGGAGTAGTCATCAATGAAAGTTAAGAAATATTTGAAACCAGAAAAGGATGCAGAAGGAAGAGGACCACATAAGTCACAATGCACAAGCTCCAAAGGAACCAAGGCGTGCCAAGAGGCACGTTTTTCAAAACTGTTCCGATGATGTTTTCCGAGTACACAACCAGAACAAACACCATCCTTGCAAGATACCATCGGAAGACCAGTCACCATATTGTTTTTACATAGTTGTTGCAATGAGCGATAATTTAAGTGACCAAATCGCTTATGCCAAAGTTTGCTCAAGTTATCACTATGAGCAACAAAAATTGAAGGAAAAGGTGATGACCCAAAGTTGTTAAATTTGTACAACCTGGTAATATCATCAACAGTTCCAGTAGCAAGGACATTTTGAGGATTTTTAAAATCCTTGATTACAACTTGGTGAGGTGTAAACGTCACAGTTTTACCTTCACCTGAATGAGTAATTTGATAGACTGATAACAAATTGCAGGAAATTTTTGGTACACATAGTACATCACTAAAATGACCATTTTCTACTGGAACTGTTCCATATCCTACAACACTTAGAGATCTATCATCACCAACAAATATTTGTTTGGTGTTACATTCATGCATAGTAGAAAATATGGCTTAATCCTTAGCCATATGATAAGATGCTCCAGAATCAATGAGCCATTAATTTGAAGTAGAAGAAGAAGATGTAGTATAAGAGTAGCCAGAAGCACAAAGTGCATGTCCATGAGAGTTAGATTCTGAAGACGAATCTATGCTGATGTGGTGCTTCTTCATTGCTGCTTCCAAGGCTGCCATCTTCTTGAAACACTTAGATTCATCATGATTATCTTTCCCACAAAAATTGCAATGACGCTCAGTCTTCTTTCCTTTTTGCTTGGATCCTTTGTCATTTTTTAAAGAAGGAGTTGACTGAGAGGGTTTGGGACCCTTGTTGTTTGGCTTATTATTGCGAAAATTATGTTTCTTAGGAGGCTTGGACTTTTCTTTCTGTTGGGACAATAAGGCTTTCCCAGATGTATCTGCATTGTTAATTATTCCAAGATGAATGAGCTTATCTTGCTCTCTAATTAAGGAATCACAAAAGGATTCAAGACTAGGCTCTTGATAGCTAGCTGCAGTCAAGGATTCTTTCATGGAGTAGAATGTACATACAAAAACAGAATATGCAGGTCCAAGTTTGGAAATACTATGATAAATACATTGTTTGTCTTCTTTCTTAATCTTGCATTTTGCACATAAGAGTCTAAGAGTTTTATACTTAGATAAATAGTCTTGAATGCATGAAAAATCATTTGAATTCAAGGAAATCAACTCATTCTCAAGTTGATGACCCCGAAGTTCATTGTGTTTACCAAACACAGATTCCAACTTTTCCCAAGCTTTATCAGGTTTATCAATTCCAAATATGTGGAATCGTAAATCAGTAGAGATTGACATCCCAATAAATCCATGAGCTTCATCACATCTATTTTCCCATTTAATTTTTTTTATCATCATCAGTGGGTTCTATTTATTTCCCTGAGGTTATCTTGAAAAGTCCCCTACTTCGTAGAACATCCTCCATACGAGATTTCCATGAGAAATAGTTAGAACTTGTAAGTATAATATCACAAAGGGTGGCCATACTATAAAATAATGGCTGAAAAAATAGAAACTAACTGTCTGGTTGCAAAAGCTTGAAAAAATATGCAGTTTAAAAAAAATGACACTGAAAACTGATTATGGATAATGAAGTTATGCTTGATCAAAGAAAATGTTGAAGATATCCCCAATAGTGACATGACAGATATTAACTTGACCAACTAAAAAAAAGGACCCCCTCTTCCTAAGATCAACCTTTGACAATCACTTTACAATAAAGTTGCTTTGAAGTGAATCACTTTTGTAGAATAAGTGAGGTTCACTTTTACAATAATGTTACTTTTAAATGATGCGGCAATAAATTAAAAGATTTAAGTGACTCACTTTTTATTTTATTTTATTTATGTGAGATGCTCTTTTACAATAAAGTAACTTGAAAATAGAAATTGCATGCACTAAAAAGTAGCGTAATAAGACTTGAACTCAAGACTTATTAAGGAGTAAAGCAACTTTGGACCAAGTGAGCTAAGTTTAAAAGGTACGTAAAAGAATGGAAAGAGGAAGGGTTTTTTTTTACTCTTCTCTCTCGTTCTCCGTGCTTGCCTTTTTTTTCTGCAAATCACAAAAAAAACGAAAAACAAAAACAAAAAAAGATTTTTCCACACAAATGGGTTAGATCTTGGTTAGCTTACCCGGAAAGTCTACATTTTCAAGTTTTCTCGTTGTTTCTGATTTACCATGATCACACAAGGTGCATGGCAAAGAGCATACGTAGCCGAGAAGACAAGAAAAAAAACTTTCCTTTTCTGTTTCTGATTCGCCACGATCGCGCAAGGTGCATGACAAAGAGCATACGCAGCTAGGGAAGGCAACAGTCCAAGACTAAAACAGTAAAGATCTAGTAATAAAATTGATAAAATATGAGATATTAAAAAAAAAACAAATCCGTCACTGTAACATTATACCTTCAAATTTACTGAAATGGGTGTCTTTGGAACAAACAGAAATGGTTTTCGGTGAAACGAAAACTATTTCCCAATGGAAACGACGCTCCAGATGCAATGGAACAACCCCCATAGGCCACAAATGCACAAAAAATACAGAACCAGAAACCCTTTCAAAGTTTCGGCAACACCGGTTCCAGATCTTGATCAAAATCGAAAGCGACTCTTCATAAATGCTCTGATACCATGTTCGGGTACACAGGGTACTCCCAAAAGACCGAACACCTTGAGCAACTGCTTTACACAAATAGATCACAGATCAACACACTGATGTTTGTCAGGTGGTTAAAACCATCGAGAGGGAAACAGTCCACGGCCCCAACCAAATTGCTACTTGGAGCAATTTATTATGCAAAAGAAAGAAAGTTACATGAGCTTCTGATGATCGATCAACTAGCCAATGACCCTCTATGCTTTTTAAATAGAGATCAT
This sequence comes from Pseudotsuga menziesii, assembly GCA_001517045.1. Taxonomy (NCBI): domain Eukaryota; kingdom Viridiplantae; phylum Streptophyta; class Pinopsida; order Pinales; family Pinaceae; genus Pseudotsuga; species Pseudotsuga menziesii. The sequence goes on along the minus strand of LPNX011044091.1, from coordinate 441,013 downwards.
AGACCAATCGGGTGTTAGGCCACGGATCAATGGTAGGTATGATCTAAGAGAAGTTAAGCCGTCATATCACTCTATGTCTAGAACATATCATGACTGTCAGATTAGAATATTTACAAATGCATACTAAAGAAACACACTTTTACCTAACAGATATATTACACAAATTGATATTAACTAACTCCTAAGTGTCTAAATATCATAACAAACAATGCCTTACATGATTGAAGGCGTTGGCTAAGTCAAGCTTAATAGCCATACCAGCTTCTCCCTTTTTCATGCTTTAGTGGACAACTTCTTGGACAAGGAGGATGTTATCACTTATGTAATGACCTGATATGAAACCTCATTGATTTGGAGATATTAGGGAAGGAATGATTGCCTTAAGTCTAAGGGATAACACTTTGTTGAAAATATTATACAAAGCGTTACAGAGAGAAATTTGCCTGAATCTTTTGATTGAAGAAGGGTTGGGCTCTTTGGGGATTAGGGCTAGGACAGTGGAGTTGGTTTCCCCTCCCATTTTCTCTTTGGACATTCAAGAAATAAAGTGCAGTAGATCCTTCTTTATTATTTGCCAACACATCCTATAGAAGCGGATAGGGAATCCATCTGGCCCAGGGGATTTCTCTAGGTGGAGGGACCAAATGGCCTTCTTGATTTCCTCTTCGGAGATGGTGGATTCAAAAATTTTGTGGTCCTTAGGACTGACCAGAGAGGGGATATCTCTTATCATTTCCCCCATATCTTCATGCAAAACTTCTTCTTCATTGTTATAAATATTTTCAAAAAAACATATTACCTCAGAGATGATTTCTACTTGTCCTGTTATGGTGGTTCCGTCGTCTCTCTTTAGCTCCCTTATTGTGTTTATTCTCTGGCGATCTTTGCATTGATTTTGAAAGAACTTAGTATTTTGGTCACCCCTTATGAGCCAGAGATTTTTGGACCGCAGCCTCCAAATTTCCTCTTCCTATCTGAGGATGGTTTGTAAGATTTTTTCCAGCTCAATTTCCCAAAGCATAAACTCTCTAGTTACTTCCACTTGCTCCATGCTCTCTTGCAAAGATTCCATCTGCTTGACAATTTCAAGTTTCCTTAAAGTGGGTTCCTGATAGTGCTATGTGGCCCATTGCTTGAGGGCGATTTTGATCATTTTCAGCTTTTGCTCCCAAATGTAGGCAAGAGAGCCTGGGATAAAGCAGTTCCATGCTTTCTTAATGATGTCCCAGACTCCCTCCGACTCCAGCCAGAGATGATTGAAACAGAAAGGGAGTGGCCCAAGTTTCCCAACAAAGGAAAAAAGAGGCATAAAGGTTTATGATCTGAGACTGCCGAACATAGGATCTTGGTCTCATAGAAGGATAAACTCTTAAGGAGATGGTTGCTTACCATCACTCAATCCAATCTTGCATCAATGTGTCTCAGTCTGAGCCATTTATTGCTCTAGGTGAAGTTCCCATTTTTTGACTTGATATCTTCTAGTCCCCAAAGAAAGGCCAAGTCCTCTAGTCTTTCTCTGAATGGGTCCCTAATTTTGGCACCCCCCCTACGTTCGTCTGTCGAGATGGTGACATTGAAATCACCAGCAATCAAGCATGGAAGGTGTTTTTTCCCTTCACATTGGTATTCCAAGGAGTTCCAAACATTCTCTTTCTGGGCTTGGACCGTAGGCCCATAAATGTTTTTGACCCAAAAGACTTCCTTATCTTCCTTGCTTTCTAGCTCCACAAAGAACCAATTTTTATTTTCTATGGCTGAACGCATTGAGAATTTCTCGCCATCCCACCAAGTGAGAAGGCCTCCTAAGGCTCCAGCCACACTGATGGCTTGCCCCTCACCTTTGGTCCAGTTTTTTTTCATAGTTAAAAGACTGTCCTTAGCAGTCTTTTTTGTCTCTTAGATGAGCAGGACAGAGTTGGATTCCATTGATTTTATTCTTTTGATCACTTCTATTTTCTGAAGACCTCCTAATCCTTGGTAATTCCAAGAGACCAGCTTCATTATTTCTTATGCTAGCAGAGCGCCCTTTCCCTCTCCTTTTTTTCTTCTTCGGCGTTGAGAAGATATTTGCTTGCTTATGAGTTTTTTACCAAGAAATCTAGATTGGATTGTTTTCTTGCCGCTCTATCTCTTGTAGCTTCCTATTCCCTAATCGTCTTATTAGATCGCCTTCCCTTTTTGGTCCGAGGTTACTATTCATCGTTGGAGTTTTCTGAGGTTTCTTCCGTGTTTGCTTTTTCCCTTGATCGTGTGAGAGAGCCTCCTGTATTGGCTGATGATTCAGGTCTGGAGACTAGGTGAGTTTGAGCCGGATTGTCCTCAGTCCTAGGTTCAATATGATTTGTATTGGGCGCTTCTGTTGGATTTACCTGCTCCTGAGAGATGACCACCTCCTCTTCCTTGTCTAGGATATCGGCTTCCATTTCTTCATTGGCGAGAACTTCAAACTTATTTCTGGCTGCATTATTTGCCGAGGCGGGGTGTGGGTGCACTGAAGATGATTTAGCACTCTTTTTTCTACTTGCTACGTTCCAGCCTTCTTCCGAGTTATCTTCTACATTGGATTTCTCTGGCTTTTTAGGGCAAGACTTGGAAAAGTGCCCGTATTCATGGAAGTATTTGCATTTGAAGGGAATTTGCTCATAGTCAACTGTCTACAGATGAATCCATTCATTTATGGATAGGTTGATGGCTTCAGGGAGCCCTTTCTCCAGATCAACCTCAACACATATTCTAGCACAGGAGAACATAGGGGGTTTAGGCTTCGATTTGTCAATGTATTTACCCAGGGTATTCCCTATTGTTTGAAAGTCCTCATCATTCCAATAGTGAAGAGGAAGGTGGGGGAGTTTAACCCATACCAAAACCACCTTATGGATCTCATTTTCAGGGTCAAAGGAGAGATCCCATTTGTTGAGGTACATTCCTCTTGGGCCCATAAAATATGGTCCATTTCTAAAAATGAAATCCTGATCTTCTTTTTTCTCAAAGATGAAGATGAAATACTCCTTTCCACAGAAGATTTGCTGCACTTCTCCTTGAATGAGGGATCTCGAGTTTTTACTAAGCCAAACTTCCACAGATATGGGGGAGGGCCAGAGGCATGTGAACAGATCAATCAATCCTTTCTCAGATAGTGTTACTACTTTTGGCTTGGAAGCGGCTTAGGAAAGCTTGACCTTCGGGATTTCAGATCGTTTTACAAATCGTGATGAGGAAGGTAAACTGGATGAAGGGGGAGAAAGAGAGGCTACTATACGAATGAACCTCTCATCGAATCCGACAGGATCAGGGTCGAGAGTATCCATGGATGGAGAAGGGCAGAGGGGGAGCCTAAATAGGCCGCTGACCAATCCAGCTGCGCGCGCGAACCCTAGCGAACCCTATCAGCACGATAGCATCATATGACCAAATTTTCAACTCTTCGAGTTCTTTTATGCCTACACCACACTTTGTAATTCTTTGAACCCACCAATTTGTCAAAATAATTAATAAGACTAATAACAAATTTAGACATTGTAAATGATACTTTCGTGGGTACTAATGCCCCGACTTACAATGGATATTTTACCTCATCACTTTTATATGACCAATTACATCAGGGACATCTCTGAATGGAGGAATAACATCTATGAAGGAGGAATACAATAAAAGTACACTACATGATCTTATAAAGTTACATTTCTTTCAACATGTTCATCCCAAGAATGCCCACGAAACAACAATGTAAGGCTTGTGGAGGCCTAATATGCCTACGACTAGTTAGTGTGGGGCTTGTGCAACCATTAAATTATTGTGGGCTACTAATGTGGGGCTTGAGGAGCTCTCTCTTACCCTGAGATGCTCTCATCCTAATACCCTAAGCGTCCAACTAGTCAACACATAAACCTTATATTAAATTTAGCGAACCCTGATCATTTGAATAATGCGATTGAGAGAGAGAGAGAGAGAGAGAGAGATTCACACGATGATGATAATGGGAGTGGCTTGATGCTCCTTTTATAGTTCTTCATTGAGTAAATACAATGGGAAAATATCATGTGTCACAAAATATATTTATTCCAATACCACTAATGTTATAATCGATAACAACTTAAATTACATGCTCCTCTTCTAATTTATCATAAATTTAGGAAAGTCTTCTTAGGCTAAGGTTAGACCCTCTTGGTCTATTAGGTTCACTTGTGCTAACTCAATCCTCATCAAATATACAAGGAAGATATTGCGATGATGTGATTATCTTTTCCTTGTGGTCATATGTTAGAGATATTCCTACTAGGGGTGGTCAATCCTTAGAGGAGTCCTTCTAACAAAACCACCTAGGAGAACATCACACAACATCTATACCTTGACCATAAGGCACCTCTTCGACACACAAAGCCTAGTCTCAACACACAAGACTCAATATCGACACATGAGATTGTACATCAACATTTTCCTTAACACACAAGGCATGCTTCGACACATGAAGCTCAGTCTCGATACATGAGACTCTTCTCCAAGTTTCCCGAGACTGACTCAAGACAGCCTCGACACACGAGGCTTTGCTTATGTTGTGAATATTTAAATAATAATTTTAGTTATAATTCAATATATTATTAGTTTACTGGTGAAAGGGCGTAACCCTTCACTATGCATGCTCAAGCCTTATAAAGGTGAGATTCATTGTAATATTATCCATCATCTATCATTTTATTCCTATTTTATTATTCGACATGAAAGTCAAATTAACCGTCCAACCAGATATGGTTGCACTAGTTGGTATCAGAGCGAATTCACTCCTTCGAAACATGAGCTTAGATTCGGCTCATCCGCTCCCTTTTCACCCTGCTAATCCTTATCCTCTCCACTCACTCATTTTTGCACACTCACCTTTCGAATCTTTTCTCGCTCACTTTTTCCTCACCTCCACACTCCCATATCCCTTATCGTTGTACTCCCAAACCTGCACCTCTATTACCTCATGTGCTGCTCCCTCTGCGCACTCCTCCCATGCCCTCCTGCGTCGCTGGCTACTCATACGCTCTTCCCCACCCATTGCTCCAGCTCCTTTTGATGCTAAAAATCTTCCCGCACGCCTAATATTCCAACTCGTCTTTCTTCCCCATGCCTGCGCCTTTTGTTTTCCCCTGCACCTTCTTCCTCGCACCTGCGCCCATCGTCGGTCTTCCCTACCTTCGTCAGCTGCCATCTCCCTTCACCCTCACGCGTCATCCCACCTTTCTCTCCATCGCTTCCTGCAGCGCACACGCCATACCTCCACGCACACGATGCACCCTTGCTCAGTCACGCAACGTTCCATTTTAAACCATACAAAAAACAAATCCTGTCATTTTTTATAAAATAAATAAAATATAATGATAATATTATTATTATAATATTTATTTTAATATTTAAAAAAAAACTATATAACAAACTATTTATATAGTTTATCAAAACAATAATAATATTAATTAATTAATATTTATTATTATTCAAAAAAATATTCCACCCCTCACAAGCCAAAATAACGTTGAAGTACACACCTTCGCATTCAAGGTCCATGACCATGGCGGAACTAAAAGTCCAAATTGAAAAATGGAGAAGGACATCAAGTCCCTCATCGCTAACCAAAAAAGCTTGAAGACGAGATAAAAAATAACAATACAGTGCGTAAGAAATAAATCAAAGATGAAGTCGTTTTGGTACTAGAAAGAAGGCTGGATGAAAATTTTGACATCCTGAATGAAAAACAAAAAGACTTGGATGACAAAATGAGTACCATGACTCAAAACATAAACACCATAACACAAAACCTGAGCAAAATGATGCAGAACCATAATACATTAATGGAGGTGTTACAAAAACTAGTGCCTAGTATAGACCATGTCAGTAGTCCAAACATGTTAGATGCCTCATTTCATGTTTCCACACAGGAAACACTCGCCAAGAATCAAGAATATTTACAAAAAGAAATAAAGATTAACAATGCAATGCTTAAACAAGAGATAGAAACAAAAATACTTCCAGATATGGAGGCACGATTAAACAACAAAATAGACGTTATCAGTAAGATAATAGAGAATAAAAAGGCTAAAAATCACTGCCAACAATGAAGCAGTTCAAATATGTCACTTGCATCATCCAATAGCTCTGAGCCACCATCAAACCGTAAAGCAAAAGGCAATCAATATCATCCTTACATAATGTACCCACCCAAGGCAAAAATAGAGTTATCGAAATACAATGGAAATGAATACCAATCCGTTTCCTGGCTAAACAAAGCGGAAGAATACTTTGATATACGACGAGGAGAAGGTGAAATATGCGTTAATGCATATGGAAGGGTACGCCTATAATTGGTACTTATGGTGGAAGAGAGACAATTTTTCCTACACCTGGAATTTGTTCAAAAATGATTTTTTTAATAGGTTTCAAGGAATCAAAGAAGATGAATTTTTTAGTAAACTTACCAGATTACGACAAGTCAGACGGGTTGAGGAATTCACACATCAGTGGGAATCCTTATCGACACGAGTATTTGGGTTGTCTGACAAACAAAGACTCAAAACCTAATAAGGAGATATTAAACCATAGCTCCAAAAAGAAATAAAGTTGTATGTAATACCTAATGTAGAAGTAGCAAGACATAAAGCAAAAGCTGTAGAATGCAAATTGGAAGGAATAAAAACAAGAGGCGATAACCATTATCGACAAGAAAAAGAGACACAATGTAGGTACTGTGAAGATATTTGGTCACTCGGTCATCAATTCCACAAACCTCAATCATATGCCTATGAAATTGAAAATAGGTCGAAAACATCTAACGATTACTTCGATAATAGAAAGAAAAGAAAAAACATATTTCGTCGATCCGGTGATGACTGGACCCCGGTCCATAAATGTAGGAACAATCAGACAATATAGTGCAAAATCATCAATGGAAAAGAAGTGCAAGTCTCTGCACCAGAAATCTCGTATGATTCTAATACTGACACAGAGTCAGAATGAAGAATGACATTAGGAAAATACTCAAGCTTTGAGGACAAAGATTCCCCAAGGGGAAGGCAATGTTGTGAATATTTAAATAATATTATTAGTTATAATTAAATAGATTATTAGTTTACTGGTGAAAGGGCGTAACCCTTCACTATGCATGCTCAAGCCTTACAAAGATGAGCTTCCTTGTAATATTATCCATCATTTATCATTCTATTCCTATTTTATTATTCAACATGAAAGTCGGATTTGACTCTTAACCGTCCAACCAGATATGGTTGCACCAGCTTCGAAACACAAAGCCTACTTGGAGAATGAATCACGGTGCTGCAAACTTCAACAAATATAACACTACCACCCTACTTGATGGGTTATAATGGGCTTATGTGGCCATTAAAATTCCTACTGTTGGTCCTTATGTCCAACAATTAGGCTTACAATTAGAGGAGAAATGAATGTGAGAAGGTGGTGAGGTAAGTTACTTATTTGGTAGGCACCCTCGAGGGGGTTAATGGTGGATGATCTGGTCCGCCTTTGGGCTATGCGACCACTATATAAAACCTTCAAATAAACACTATAAAATAAAGATGGACAAACTCTATGATAAATCCCTTTGGTTTCTCTGGGATGGAAGTTTGACCTGCCCAAAAATGGGTTAGACAAAAAACCAACGAAAGAGGGTTAAAATATACAATTCTACATGGATGTAAGTGATGTTTCCTTGTGGTCCAAAGACTATTTGGAGAGGGGGAAGCAAACTAAAATACTCAAATATATTAGAATTATCATTTCCCATTCTTAAAGTAAGCATGCCTCCAAGTGCTAAATGATAAACTTTCATATGTGTGCACTTAGAAGGAAGAAATAAAATAGATCTAGGTAAAAATTTGAACACTAAAGATACTAGATCTAGGTAAAAATTTGAACTCTTAAGAGACTATATCTATATGCATGTGAACTTAGATCTTCAACTATAAGTTATTAAGCCATGGATCTTCACATGCATGTGAGAAACAAAAAATGGAAGAAAAAAAACTTTTTTTATAAAAAGGGAAATTGCTAGAGTAGAGTGCCCATTTCCATATAGGCAATGTAGTCATCATGAAGTAGTCAAGACTCAAATTTCACTTCCATGAAAAGGTCACCAAGAGAGGGAGTTTGAAACCACAAACCACCACTTGGTTGATGAGTAGAAAAAGTGATGTAGATTACAAGGGGAAAGATGGATCTGTCATTTCTTGCTTTCCTGGGTGTATCCTACAATAAAAAATATTAGTGTTGCACAATCCAAACAAAGGTAAGGTGCATAAATAATATAATTTTAAAGTAAAATGGAAATGAAAGTACAATATAAACTAACCATAACGTTCATCCAATTTGGCAATGCCATTCTTATGGCCCAACAAAGGCAAGAAATCATAACACAAAAAGCTATAATGTTACCTCTAACTTGTGCACTTGAGAAGCATAACATTTCACACAATAAAGGCTATACATTTGACCTCCAAATCCTTTCTTTCATAATCACAAAGCAAGATTACAACTATTACTCAACCAACCAACCACATAAGAGAGAGGAGAGGTCTCTTGAAATAAGGCAACTAGGAGAGGATGCGCCCCCCTCGAGCTCAATCATGCATAGAGGAGAGTGTGAGACACAAAGAGGCTTACCAAAATCCTAATTAATAACTCCGGAGCCCTAATGCGCCACTTAGATGATAACTCAAGCAAGTGGTGAGTGAACTAGGCCACCAAGTGCCACATTTAGGAGGACACCTCAATCAAATCAAGAGACATGCATGTCCATGCAAGAGAAATGCACAATCTAGAGGAGGATCTCATGCAACCAAGGAGATAATGTGCAACATATGGAGTAGAATTCCCCAATTAAGGGAGGGCACCCTATTTTTGTGGAAATTGACATGCACACATTGAGAGCCAATGCCACCACTAGGAGTTGACTCATGAGCAGGGGCCCCACCTTTGAGTGGAGATCCCGATGTTGCATGGATGAGGATAGGGAACTAACTTACTCCCCTGGACGAAGGAGGACACATGCATGTGACCCTCCTTGAGGGGGATTTAACCATTTTTTTACCTTGTTATCCCCTTTTATATAGTTAAGTGCCATTTTTTGCCCTCGAGGGACCCAATAGGTTATGCATGTTGGTAGGTCCATGGAAACTCTCTGATTTTGACATTGGATCATAACGACCTAAACACCAACCTCAGACACCTATGTTATAACACACTTGAACTTTGAGGTGTGAGTGAAAAAAACATGTTGAACTTTGATCGCTAGGATCTAAGATCAACTAGGAAAAAACACTCCAAAAGTGCCATAACATGAGTGAATTGCTCTAGCTAGCCCTTTTACACATGTATCAAATATCAAAATTTTACAAACAACTTCCTTTCACCTTGGCAAATGAGTGCAAAAAGACATGTAAATAGCCAAAATACTGCCTTGTGTGGATGCGGGACTAGAAAGTCACGGGTTGGATGAAGTCTTATGTTTGGTGAACACCTTGTTCATACTAGGTGGTAAGAATTGGCTCCTACTTGGGGACATGTGCTTGATCTTTGGAAAACAGACAAGAACCCAAAATCTCCAATTTTTTACTTGGAAAAAACATTTCAATCTTGACCAACAAACTTTTAATAGCACATGTTCATATAAAATATATCAAAATGAAAAGGGGACAAGCTTACCAAGCCCTTGCCACTATGAAGAGAACAAAGAGGAATTTCAACATGCACCTCATAAATCTCATCTTGAATTTATTCATGAGCTTCTATAAGGGCTTCTTTCTCTGAATTTTGACATGTTTCCTTTGGCAATAGTTCCATAGTATCCTCGATGATCTTTTCACCCTTGCTTCCTATTTTGAATTAAGATGTGCTCTATTTATCTTAGGAATGTAGGTAAGAAAAAATTTAATAACCTCCTTAACCTTTTAATTGTCTTCAAAAGACTATTCACAAAGAAATTTCTTGCAGAAGTCTTCCATTTAAGAGATTTCCTTGAAGTTAAAGTCCATAACCCAATATTGAGCATCATCCTTGAAAGTGTAAAAAATACCCTCATCAAATCATCTTCATGAAATATATTGAAACCCGTGACAACTTTGGTGAAGGATGTAATGTGAACATCAAGAGGGCCAGTGATGCCATGATATGCAGGAGTGAAATCAAACACTATAAATGGATCAAAGGCTTCATTTGGGCATCTAAGGATGCCTAAAAAGTAAATCTAAGGGAATGAATTTTTTAGGTCCCAATGATCGATCTTGATCTTGGGAATCCATCTGAAAACAAAGGTATAAAAATAATAATGTACTAGATTCCTACCTCATACCAAACTATCACTATGGGATCGACAAAAAATGAGCTTCAAAGGGTTTTCAAAGTGTCGCATGTGCTCATTTCTACACACAACAAATCTTCATTATTTGTGAGGAACAAGGTTTCATCCCTTCATGGAGTCACCATGTGAGAAGAAAAATATGCAACAATAATATCTCACAAGTTCCCTTTTTTTCCTTTCTGTAAATTACTTGTTAGAAACTTGGAAAAAATATTGGAGTTAGCAGATGAAAATGTTAAATATCTAATCAAAAGCAATCATTAAACAAAGTAAAGACAAAAATACAAGTTTGTTAATTTCGTGTGATGAAAATATTTTATCTCCAACAATGATGCTAGAATGTTGTCCCCGAGATTCGCACATGAATGTGAGAAAAATATAAACTCACTAAGAGCGGACTTTTGGGCAAGTCAATTAATTGGGTGTAGCAATCACCACAACACTTAACTCCTTATGTTAAGGGTAACTCCTAAACACAATCCAAAGAAGGTAGACCTTAAAAAATATAAGGATGGTTGCTTTAGAAAAAGCGACTTGAAAGTTAAAAAGAAAGTAGGGAAACTAATCTAGCAATATATCTAAGAGATAAATCAATTAAGTAGATCAATGATTTGCATGCATATATGGAGATCAATGCCTTAACTATTGAGAAAAAAGGATACGATTGTGAAAACAAAAGATACTTGCAAGTTCGTCTCATAGATTAATTAACCCACGTAAAAGAAATGTTATGTAAATAGTAAAATGTGGAACCGAAGTAAAATTGTGAAATCAACTTGCTTGTTAATTATTAAGGGAAGAGGGAAATTTCTGATATACGCAAGGTACATGGAAATGGGTCTGGGAATGATGTCAAGATTGGTACCACACAATGAGGGGACTAGATCAGAGTCACAGGGAATGTCCAACGCTGACACTAATCGAGGGTGTATCTTGGCAATTCCCAATGGACACTACCTAGTAGAGTCCCTCAACTATAGAATTTTCCCACGAATGACAGTTATGGTTGTTTATAGATGCCAAAATACATCTTTATGGAGAATTACTTTCAAATTTAATTAGTGTAAAATGTTTTTAGAATTCATTCATATTAGATTGAATTAATTGCAAAATTCATAATATCCATTAGTGAATGAACATAATGTTTTAGAGCGTTGATTTGGTTGGATTAATTATATTTGTTACAACATGAGTGGATGATATGCAATATATAAAAGCATGCAATAAGGTTCCTTTTTCCAACTGAAAGTAAGTGTGATGTTATTACTACTCAAAGAAAAATTCTAAAAGAAAATATAAACTATGCTATGACAGAGAAAAGACAAATAAGAGTCACACACAAAAATGGTACGGAGAGGGGGGTAGGGGTAATATGACACCACCCTACATGACGGGTCACAATGGGATTCTGGACCCCTTATAATGCTCATCGTGTTAAACTAGTAGCAACAAGGAAGGCCTTACTGCATGCATGTGTTCTTGCATGCAGAAGACTTAAATTAGGAAACCAGTTGTATTTAATTTTGGAAAATAAATTAAAGTGATCTAAATTAAATTTAGCGAAACACTAGTTAAAGTGAAAGTGAAATTAGGGTTTTCGCTTTACCTAAAGTTATAAAAGAGATATCAATTGGTGGAGAGGACACACACTTGTATTCTGACAGAGGCAGGATACAGACAATGAGAGGAAGTCAAACAAAGGATTTAGCTGGGAAGACAGAGGAATGAGCAGCAGGATCACCGAGCTTCGTACAGCTGGGTCGTACACTTGCACATGAGGGTGTTGAGGTTTAGCTGGGATCTGCCCAGTGATTCTTCTGGGTACTGCATTCACCAGGTTTGGGTGAATTTGCAATGATTTTAAAAGTTCCATATTTTCTCATAATAAAATATATATCTGACTGCTGCACTAGTTTTCCCATCTTGGGTTTTTCTAGGGGATTTCCATACCCAAAATAATAGTGTCAATATGTGATGTGATGTTGTGATTTATTTCTCAGTTTTATATTCCGCTGCATATTGTAAAATATATTAATGTGTGGTTATCAGTAGATATTTTGCATGCATTGTTTGACCTAGTTTGGATATTAAAGAAAAATTTACAGGTATAAAAGCTCTGGTGAGCTAAAGCTGAGATATTTTCAGCAGCATTGATAGATCGATGGAAGATCTATTGAAGACACAAACTTAGATTGGAGCTATAGGGTTTGACAGGTAACACCTCACAACGGCCATGCAGTTGAGAGTTGAGGATAGACTCCAGTGTGCTCATAACTTTCCTACATGGAAAGAAAGGATCACAAGGATCCTGGACGTCAGTGATGCAGAGGAGCAGATTGACTCCTTGAAGGTTGCACCCACATATCTGACAAATATAGCAGCTTGGAAGAAGATTGACTCCAGAGCCATGTTGATTATCATGGATGGAGTTAAGGACCTATTGCACTGCAACTTTTCTCCCCAATTTCTTAAATTTTGGGGCCCCTCCTTTCCATTTAACGCTGCTCTATTTTCGTTTGATCCATGAAGGTTTGGTCTTGCTTTAGCTGTGTTGGTTTCTAATGATTATTTTGAGACCCATTTCCAGAGGATGCATTTTTTTAGTTTTTGTTATTGGTCGCGGAATCGAATGTGGCCGGCTAGCCAGAAACCTGTCTGATCGGTTACCCATTGTCTTTGAGGTGAATCAGCTGGACCATCGAGGTTTTGAGTGTTCCATTACTTAGTTTTTCGGGCATCTTTTATGTTGAGTCGGGGGCTGAAATCTTTGTCCCGTCTACCGTTGTGGCGCTCAAATCGGTTCAGCTTCCGAAGTGTGAAACGATCCGCTCCCCGACGCCCACCGCGTGACTATATCTTTTCTTCATTCGCCGTTGCGGCCAGGAAATATATTTCGCTTCCGACGTTGAAGCCTTTCGACTTCCGACTTAAAGTTTTCCCGCCCTTTCTGTCACGTGCCTGAAGTCTTCCCCCTTCCGCCGTTGCGGCTAGGATAGTGGTTTAGCATCTGTTATACAAACCCTTCCGACGTCCGATGTAAAGTCTTTCTAGCCCACGTCTTTGCACCGTTAGCTCTTTTCTTTCCGCCGTTGCGGCTAAGAGAATCTTCTCCTGTCCAATGTCAGAGCTTTTCGAGGGCCGTTTCAGATCTCCCCGCCCAAAAAGACTTAATCCAGCCTTTTGTCGATTATAGAGATGCAGCCAGTCATTTTCCTTGGATTGGTAATTTCATTTCGCTTGATTTGTGCAGTTATGTTTTCAATGATTGGATCTTGTTGTTGTTTGCAGGTGAAATCCTGGAAAATGATGAAAAATGCCACGGTAAGAAGGGAGGAAGACCGTTGATGATAGTATGACCGAAACCACTTCGAAGACAATGAAAGCGCAAGTCCAAAGGATACAGCAGTTACTTAACCAATCATGAGTATGCAAGAAAAGACAAAAGAAAAGGATATGAAGCGTTGGGGGATTGAAAAGCCACATGCTGGGGGAATGCCTAAGGATAGAGGGTGTAGTTTAAATACTGTAGAGATAGGACTGAGAAGGGGCTTTTTCCCTGGAGAATTTTGTAAATTTTTGCTTGTAAGAGGAACTACTTCGTTTTGCAAAGGAAACTGCAATTTTGCCTGTTGGAGAGAGTGAAAAGTGGAATGTATCAGTACAATTCAATGAATAATGTTGAAGAGGAACTATTTCGTTTTCAGCTGTGTTTCATTTACTGTAAGAGTATTTAATTTCCTAAACCTATGTTCTCGTTGAATGTTCTTCAATATATTTTTTGGGATATTTTCCACAGTGAGTAATAAATGTTGTTTATAAAATAATTGGCTATCCGATTATTTAAATATCTGCGAATGTTTATGTGTGTTGAAAGAAGTATCAGCTATCTGTAATTCTTCATAATGCATGTGCAAAATGTATTACTCACCAATGAATGATAATCCTGCTCCCTAGGGACATTTTAGGAAGTCAATTTGCTTTTGTTGTATGCGATTTGGATGCTTGTGAGCCATAAGATGAGAGGTAAGAACCTGCGCATCACATTGTGACTGTTCCTGGCATCTTTATCACCCTGCATTTAGTTAGGCACTTGCATTTCATTTCCTAAGTCAAAATACAAAAAACTCGGTGGACCAGGCCGCAACCGGTAAACCCCTTTTGTTTGTTACTTGACCTACGGTAGCCGGACCGCAAACCGGATGGATTCCCTATACCAAATAGTCAACGGGCTAGTTGGGAACGTTGATTGGGGAGAATCCTTTACTATTTTCACCTACGAATTTCTAGGCCTCAAAAGTTCTGGCGCTAGAAGGAGGGCTGCCAATGCATGGCTGGCTGCGGAAACCCGTTTTCTCGAGATTATTCCACTGGTTACAGTTCTGAAAGTAGTGGACCACGTAATCCAATTTCGGAAGAAGTAAATAGAGAACATCTATATCTTGTTCACAACGAGATCGTTAATGACCTGAGAAGACACACCAGGGCATACGTAAAAAAGATTGGAGGATTGACGATTATCCCTGAGTTGCCCAGGAGAGAGTATAAAAGGAAAGACCGTCCTGTAACAGAAGACTCAGTGCTGGTTGGAGACTGGGAAGAACTTGTGGAAACTGCCTTGCAAGAAGTTGAGCTACCTTTGAATCAAGAAGGCCCAGAAACCCCTTACATTTCTCCTATCCACACCCCTGTTGGTTCACCTCCTCACTCTCCACCTCAACTCATGGCCGGCGTTAACGCCATCCAACCTCCTCCTAATCCACCAAATCCACGCCTGCATGGAAAGCCAGATCACCCCTAAACCTAACTCCTCCTTTGCATGACCTACCTCAGGCCTTTGAAAAGTTGTTGCCTAAGTTCGATCCAAATGAGAAGATATTAGTGGATGATCATCTGCAGAGTTTTTACTTGGAAATAGAAGGATTAAGAGCTGGGGAACATGAAGATGTAGTGTGCAGAATTTTCCCGCATACCCTCAAAGGAGCTACTGCATCATGGTACTTTGGGTTGCCTGCTAATTCTATCCCAGATTGGGATACTTTCGAGAGAATGTTCAAAAGTAAGTATGCAGTTCAAAACACTCACGCAGCCCTTATGAAAGGACTATGTGCATTGAAGAAAGAGAGAAAGGAAAAAGTGCACAGTTTCACACAAAGGTTTGTAGCATATCTTAAGAACTTTTTTGAAACAGATAAGCCTTTAGACAAAGTACTGATTGAGTACTATATGTCAGCTCTGGGTCCTGATTTGGCCATGTTTGCGAAAGGTAGGGACAAGCCTACTCTGACAGAAACCTATGAAGAAGCAAAAATGGTGGAGGCTGAAAGAGAGAGTATTGAAGATTACCCCGAGCAATCAGGAGAGAGAAGGAAAAATTTATTGTTCACTAAGCCTAAGGAGGAGAAAGCACCAAATTATGAAAATATGGCCAAAATGATGCAAAAGCTGTCTAATAAGATCATAGACTTAGAGAAAGAGAAGGAAACGCAGAAGTTCTACAGGCCTTATTATAAGAAAAGGGAGGAAAACAATCAGTCCCAACCTCCTCCTCACAATACTACGTCTATGAATCTGACAGAGATAGGGATGGAAAATTTCTGCACCTTTCACCAGCAGCCCCACTCCGAAAAGAATTGTCTGCAATGGATAAATTTAATGACACTAGTAATGAATTAGATGTTGGATTCAAGATTAACAGAGGAAGGCGATGAAGAAAGAAAAGAGAATTCTGCTGCTACTTCTACTAAAGAGTAGGAAGAGGAAACCATGGCTTTGTGGGGCTCTGTTTCTTTATTTGATGCTGAAGAGGAAAGGAATCAAGGATACACGGAAGTTGTGGATGCCAACGTAAAAACAAGAAGTCAAGGGACGGTTAAATATGACAATATGATACTCCCAAAGATTAAGAGGTTGCAAAGAAACGTTAAACAAAAATTCCAAAATTAACCTGTGGCTGATATAATTCCTAAATTCACTATTACCAGCCAAGATCCTAAGCAGAACAGAACGCCGCCCGAGCCAAATGAAGAAAAGGTGAATATTGATAGATCTAACTCCACTGAAGAACAGATGAATTATGACATTGTGGAAGATTTAAAGAAGATAAAAGCAAACGTCCCACTATTTGAAATGTGCAAAGTGCCTCAACAGAAAGAAAGATTATTGAGAGCATTTGAGGAATCAGATGAAAAGCCGACTGCTGACAATCAACCTCAAGGCGAAGAAGAAATTGGAGAAACCAGCGTTGGAGGTGAGTCTAAATGAAAACATCCACCTTTCCTCCTGACATTTGAGATTTTTAATCATAATGTGCACAATTGTCTGGTAGACTCAGGGGCATCAATCAATGTCATGCCCATGTCAGTATGTAAGAAAATAAATGGGCAACCTAAGCCAACCACGTGGAGGGTGGTTCAATTGGATAGGACATATGTTAAGGTAATTGGTCAGATGGAAGACGTCCTAATCTGTCTGGCATCCAATGACAAAATATGCCAAGTCATTAATATCGTGGTGGCTGACATACCAGACGCTTACGATCTGGTCCTGAGCAGAGATTGGTCAGCTAAATTGAATGGATATTTCGCCTCAGATTGGTCGCATCTGTGGTTTCCATACAAGGGGAGTCCAAACCAGATTAAAATTTTAAGAGAGCCTCACATGAAGTACAATGTTACTCAACTGAATGAGAAGAATGTATCAGTCGATTCTGTGTTGGGTAACTATTTTCTCGAATTGGAACCAGGGAATTATCAAGCGGAAGATGCTAGTGACACATCTGACACCCAGCCTGATCTCCTTCGATTTTCTCAGGCTGATGAGGTTGATTGTAAAATAGTAGACTTAGCAGTAGGAATAGATTTACCTTCAGTAGTTAGTGATTTTTGGAGTTTATTTTTTGATGGCTCAAAGACATTAGAAGGGTCAGGGGCCGGCTGTGTCCTTATTGATCCACAAAAGAATAAACATTTCCTGTCATGTAGATTAGAGTTTGAATGTACTAACAATACAGCTGAATATGAAGCACTGGTGCAGGGACTCAAGAAAGCGATTGAATTGAAGGTAGGTAATTTGAAAGTTTTTGGGGATTCTGAAATTATTGTGAAACAAATTCAGAATCAAATCCACTGTATTTCTCCTCACTTGAAAGCTTACCAGAATGAGGTATGGGAACTACTTAAATGTTTTAATGCATTTAACATTATTTCAATTCCAAGAATAAAAAACACAGCTGCTGATCTATTGGCCACATCAGCCGCTAGACTCGTACCTACTAACAATCGTTGTTCTGTTGAACTCCTTTTCAGGCCCTCTGTACCGGTTATGATCACCAACCTCCGAGTATTTGATGATGATCAGCAAATAATAGAATTCTTGACGAATGAAGAGGTGTTCAAAGGAGCAATCATAGATGATGAGGAACATCAAGCTGAGATGAAATATGACAATTTCATTCCTAGAGGGGTCAGGACGTTAGAAAAGATGTTCGATCTAAACGAAAAGTTTAGGAGACTAGCCAATGTAAAGACTCACAGCTCAACTCTGCAGTTTGAGCTGATAAATTTGGGAGATGAAGTGAATCCTAAGTTTGTAAATCTCGGCAAATGCTGCTCACCAACCGAAAGAGACAGGTTCGTCAGTTTGTTTAAACAATACAAGGACGTATTCGCCTGGACGTATAGAGATATGAAAACATATGATACCAGCATTATAAAACATGTCATCCCCATCAAGGCTGGAGTCAAGCCATATCAGCAGCCCTTGAGGAAAATGCATCCAAAGCTGGAACCGCTGATTCAGAGTGAGGTAAAGAAATTACTAGATGCTAGAATCATCTTTAAATTCAGACACTCTGAGTGGGTATCGAACTTGGTACCAGTCAGAAAAAAGTCGGGATAAATCAGACTATGCGTGGACTTTAGAAACCTAAACCGCGCCTCAGATAAAGACAAATATCCAGTGCCTCCCATGGAGCAATTGCTATAGATGGTCTCTGGTTCTGAGTTGTTTTCATTATTAGACAGTTTCTCTAGCTACAATCAAGTGCTAGTAGCTGAGGAAGACAGATTAAAGACAACATTCAGGACTAAATGGGGAACCTTCGCCTACCGAAGGATTCCCTTTGGACCGATTAATGCCGGAGCAACATTTCAGAGAGCTATGGACATAGCTTTCCGCGGACTAATTGGACGAAGCGCTGTGGTGTACCTTGATGACATTACAATATTCTTGAAGAAAAGAGGAGAGCACGCTTTTCACCTAAAGCAAATTTTCGAACGCTGCTAGAAATATGGCATCTCCCTCAATCCTAAGAAGTGCGTATTCGCAGCCACAGAGGGCAAGTTGCTGGGACACATAGTTTCAAAGAGAGGTATATCTATAGACCTAGAAAGAATTAAGGCCATTGAACAAATCCCTATGCCACATAATAAAAAGGGAATGCAATTGTTTATGGGAACCATAAATTTTCTAAGAAGATTTGTGCCTGATTTCGCTCAGACTGTCAAACCACTACAGCAGATGGTCAAACAAAATGCACAATTTAAGTGGACTGATATTGAGAAAGACGCTTTCAACAAAATTAAAACTGCTGCTGCACATGCGCCCTCCCTGAAAAGTCCAGACTTTGATAAAGACTTTGTTATGTATACATTTGCATTCGATGATTCATTGGCAGCTGTGCTTACGCAAAAGGAGGATGGGGGTGATGAATTCCCAATCTCTTTTATGAGCACTGGTCTCCAAGGGGCTGAATTAAATTACCCAGCCATTGATAAGAAAGCTTACGCAGTATTTAAGGCAGTGAAGCAATTCATGCCTTACATATTAAAAAATCGAACCAAGGTAATAGTCCCTTACCCAGCTGTAAGATCCCTTCTCATTCAGAAAGAGTTAGGAGAAAGAAGAGGCAACTGGGTAACAACTCTTCAAGAATACGACCTTGAATTCAAGCCAACCTCTATAGTGAAAGGTCAAGGGTTATGGAAATTGATGACTGAAAGCAGGAACAACGAAGAACAAGCATGGGAAGATGAAGCCAAATTGCATGTAATGGATGTATGTCCTTTGTTTACAGCTCCTGAGTCTTGGTATAGAGACCTGTTGCATTACTTGCAGTCGGGGCTGTTGCCAGAACATTGGAATTCCAAACAAAGAAGAGCTCTGCGCCTTAAATCGGCCTCCTATCAACTTGTTGAAGGAGTATTATTCAAAAAGAATTATGATGGGGTTCTCCTCAGATGTTTAGAAAAGGAAGACGCAAAGAAAGTTATGGCAGAATTACATGACGGTCCGGCAGGGGGGCATTATTCAGGAGACACTACAGCCCATAAAATCCTTAGAGCTGGTTACTATTGGCCCACACTCTTCAAGGATGCACATGCACATGTCAGGAAATGTGATATTTTCCAAAGGTGTGGTGGAAGACAGCCTAAGGAATCTGCGCCCCTAAATCCTGTGATGATCTCGGAACCATTTGAGCAATGGGGGATGGACATTATTGGAGAAATAAAACCGAACTCTTCCCTGTTGCACAAGTACATTCTTACTACGACTGATTATTTCACTCGCTGGGTCGAAGCTATCCCACTACGCAAGATAAACGAAGACGAAGTCATTAGCTTCCTACAAGATCATATCATGACCATGTTTGGAGTTCTAATTTCATTAGTTTTTTATAATGCTAAATACTTTTCATCAATCAAATTGACTGCATTTGCTCATGATAAAGGGATAAAATTACATTATTCTGCTAGCTACTATCCGCAAGGGAATGGCCTGGCTGAATCCTCTAACAAGAACCTCATTATAATTCTGAAGAAGACTGTAATCGAAAACCAGAGAAGTTGGCACTCAGCCTTACCCAACACCCTGTGGGCTGATAGAGTCACCCCCAAGTCTACAATAGGAGTGTCACCCTATACCCTTGTGTATGGTAAGGAAGCCATCCTTCCCCACAATATCATGCTACCATCCTCTATTTTAGCTCAGGAGTCTAGTGGGTCGGAGAGTGAAGTTTTTCAAGTAAGAATATATAATCTCCTGAAAGCAGAGGAGGCCAGATCCAAGGCCAGAGAACGTTTTAAGCAACAACAGGGGGTAGTAAAAAGATGGTTTGACAAACATAAAGCTGGGAAAAGGGACTTGGAAGTGGGAGACCTAGTTCTCAAGTGGGATCATCCCCATGATGAGAAGGGAAAGCATACTAAGTTCCAGCAGTTGTGGGTAGGCCCGTTTCAAATCTCAGCAAAACTTGGCCCTGCTACTTATAAGTTGCAAGATTTACAGGGATGGGAGGAGAACTTGCCAGTTAATGGTTTGGTTCTCAAGCCTTACTTTTCTTGAGCTTTCTTTGAGTTTTCTGTCTTGTATATAAATAAGTTGTTTGGTTGTTTTCGAGTCATGCTTTTATTTGGTTTAAATTTGAGTTTGCTGATTTTCAATAAAGGAGCAAACCTGCGGTTGCATGAAATACATCCGAAATTTTTGGGTTTGATAGACATTTTGGTGTCAGACTGTGTGTTGCTAATTTATATGAAAGAATTTCTTCCAGTATAGCAGTTTTCTCGAAGAACTCTGTGTGCATTGAAGTCCTGCTTAACCCCTGTGAAATAAACCAGATTCGAGGAGTCTGGGGTGCTATGTCGAGGCTCCACCCACGTCACATTTAAAATGTTCTAAGGAGAAACAACCAAGGACCCATGGAAAGAAGCAAGGTGAACAATGTATTAAATATAAATGATCACATGCCAAGAAACGAATGCCAAAAGGCAAATAAGGAGTAAAAAAAAAAACTCCTATGAAAGCATCATAAATCAAAGCAGATGCTGAGTTACAAATACTTAATTGCCAAAAGATCCTCTCCGTCCGTGGGTTTGAACTTGAAGTACACCACTCACACAAAAGGACACTATGGGATAGAGGATCCTGAATCAAAATTCAGTAAGAAAGGCATGTAAACAAACTCATATGGAATAGGACAAAGTCTGAGATCATAAGAAAAGTGCGAAAATGGCATGGGAATGAGGAACAAACGAATATTTCTATTTACCATATGCTCCAATCCTTTGGTGTCCAAAGCTTTTAGCTACCTGAAGACAAAGGTAATAATGAAATTCATCCTCCGGCCTCAGCATAGTTATCTGGACTTGATGATTTTGGTTTCTATTCTCCCTAATTGGACTGTCATCAATGATCAAGGGTACACACTGTTGTCATTTAAGAAATCCATATTGCTGAAAGAATTCAATATGATGTTTTGTTGTCAAACAGTCTGTCACTCAAAGGTTGATCGCTCAGAGATCTAGGTTCACCCGACAATCGCCAGTTGTTGCACTACAACTTTTCTCCCCAATTTCTTAAATTTTGGGGCCCCTCCTTTCCATTTAACGTTGCTCTGTTTTCGTTTGATCCATGAAGGTTTGGTCTTGCTTTAGCTGTGTTGGTTTCTAATGATTATTTTGAGACCCATTTCCAGAGGATGCATGTTTTTAGTTTTTGTTATTGGTCGCGGAATCGAATGTGGCCGGCTAGCCAGAAACCTGTCTGATCGGTTGCCCATTGTCTCTGAGGTGAATCAGCTGGACCATCGAGGTTTTGAGTGTTCCATTACTTAGTTTTTTGGGCGTCTTTTATGTTGAGTCGGGGGCTGAAATCTTTGTCCCGTCCGTCGTTGCGGCGCTCAAATCGGTTCAGCTTCCGAAGTGTGAAACGATCCGCTCCCCGACGCCCACCGCGTGACTATATCTTTTCTTCATCCACCTTTGCGGCCAGGAAATCTATTTCACTTCCGACGTCGAAGCCTTTCGACTTCTGACTTAAAGTTTTCCCGCCCTTTCTGTCGCATGCCTGAAGTCTTCCCCCTTCCGCCGTTGCGGCTAGGATAGTGGTTTAGCGTCCGTTATACAAACCCTTCTGACGTCCAATGTAAAGTCTTTCTAGCTCGCGTCTTCACACCGTTAGCTCTTTTCTTTCTGCCATTGCGGCTAGGAGAATCTTCTCCTGTCCAATGTCAGAGCTTCCCGAGGGCCGTTTCAGATCTCCCTGCCCAAAAAGACTTAATCCAGCCTCTTGTCGATTACAGAGATGAAGCCAGTCATTTTCCGTGGATTTGTAATTTCATTTTGCTTTATTTGTGCAGTTATGTTTTCAATGATTGGCTCTCGTTGTTGTTTGCAGGTGAAATCCTGGAAAATGATGAAAAATGCCACGGCAAGAAGGGAGGTGGACCGTTGATGGTAGTATGACCGAAACCACTTTGAAGACAATGAAAGCGTGAGTCCAAAGGATACAACAGTTACTTAACCAATCATGAGTATGCAAGAAAAGACAAAAGAAAAGGATATGAAGCGTTGGGGACTGAAAAGCCACACACTGGGGGAATGGCTAAGGATAGAGGGTGTAGTTTAAATACTGTAGAGATAGGACTGAGAAGGGGCTTTTTCCCTGGAGAATTTTGTAAATGTTTGCTTGTAAGAGGAACTACTTCGTTTTGCAAAGGAAACTGCAATTTTGCCTGTTGGAGAGAGTGAAAAGTGGAATGTATCAGTACAATTCAATGAATAATGTTGAAGAGGAACTATTTCGTTTTCAACTGTGTTTCATTTACTGTAAGAGTATTTAATTTCCTGAACCTATGTTCTCGTTGAATGTTCTTCAGTATCTTTTTGGGGATATTTTCCACAGTGAGTAATAAATGTTGTTTATAAAATAATCGACTATCTGGTTATTTAAATATCTGCAAATGTTTATGTGTCTTGAAAGAAGTATCAGCTATCTGTAATTCTTCATAATGCATTTGCAAAATGTATTACTCACCAATGAATGATAATCTTGCTCCCTAGGGACATTTTAGGAAGTCAGTTTGCTTTTGTTGTATGCAATTTGGATGCTTGTGAGCCATAAGACGAGAGGTAAGAACCTGCGCATCACATTGTGACTGTTCCTGGCATCTTTATCACCCTGCATTTAGTTAGGCACTTGCATTTCATTTCCTAAGTCAAAATACAAAAAACTCGGTGGACCGGGCCGCAACCGGTAAACCCCTTTTGTTTGTTACTTGACCTACGGTAGCCGGACCGCAAACCGGATAGATTCCCTATACCAAACAGTCAACGGGATAGTTGGGAACGTTGATTGAGGAGAATCCTTTACTGTTGTCGCCTGCAAATTTCCAGGCCTCAACAGGACCATATAGTCCCTCACCTTTCTGGTAAGAAGACCGCATTAGAGATGTGGAAGGCTTTGGAGAGTATGTACCAAAGCAAGAACGAGAACTGAAATATGGTGTTGCAATAGAGGATGCACAACACCAAGATGGCCAAGGGAGAAAGAGTGGTGCCTTATCTCACGAGGCTCATGTAGATCAAGGATGAGCTTGTAGTTGTTGGCTCTAAGATTGATGATGAGGAACTAGTTTGGATAGCCCTCAATGGATTCTCTAAGCCATGGGACACCTTTGTCAAGGGTGTGGCAGCTAGGGAGAATCTCCCTTATTGGCAGAGACTTTGGGATGACTTTGTGTAGAAGGAGACCCTCATGGGTCAAGGATCGGGCTCATCCAACAATGCCCCATAGATTGTGGATGAGGAGGCTCTATTCCTTACAGGGAAGAGTAAGGGGAAGGAAAAGAGGAAGAAGGATGGTAAAAAGAACCTTGACATGTCAAAGGTCAAGTGTTTTATCTACCACAAGTAGGCACACTTTGCCTCCCATTTCCTAGACAGGAAGAAGAAGAGTAACACTCAGATGGTTGGATCTATAGAGATGGAGGAGTTTAGTAGGAACTTCGATGAGGAGTTCTGCTTCATAGCTTGCATGGAAAGCACCACAAGGAGAAGTATATGGTACATCAGTAGTGGAGCATCAAGTCACATGATTGGACATAAGAGATTCTCCAGAGGCTTGCAGGAGGGTGGAACATGGATCCACATTGAGCTGGGTAATGATGCGTGGTATCAGGCGCAGGGAGTTGGCACTGTTTCGTTTCAGAGCGAGTCTGGAAAACCCCTCAGTTTTTCTGATGTGTTGTATGTTTTAGGACTGACTAAGAACCTTATATCAGTCTCCACTCTGGAGGAAAAGGGATATCAGGTGAATTTCCATGACCATAGAGTATATATCAGGTCCAAGGGGTCATATAGGATCTTAGATCAGGTGATTGGATAACCAAACAACAAAGAATATTCGGGTGTTGAGGACAGACCATGAGGGTGAGTACACTTCCAATGAGTTCATGGAGTATTGTTTTATTGAGGGGATCAAGAAGGAGCACATTGTGCCCCATACCCATAACATAATGGAGTTGCAAATCATAAGAATAGGACTATGGTTGGAGCAGCCAAGGCCATGTTTTTTTATCACGTATTACCACTATTCCTTTGGGTCAAGGAATAAAGGACTGCAATATACATTCAGAATAGGTGTCCCCACACAGTTTTTGTGAAGAAGACACCAGAGGAAGTATTCACAGGCACCATGCCTGATGTGAGTCACATTCACATATTCAGAAGTGTCTGGTATTGTCATGTTCATGCTGACAATAGGAAGAAGCTGGACCCTTCTGGAGAGAAGGGGATACTTGTTGGTTACATTGAGATTTCGAAGGCATATAGAGTTTACATTCCTGCTGGCAGGAGGATCATTGTGAGCAGGGATGTCTAGTTCTATGCGGATAGGGCCTTGGAGATATCTCTTGACTTACTAGTAGAGAAACAACCAACATAGGAGTCAGGGGTCAAGTTGGAGGAGCCAGATGTATAGGTACATACATAGATCATAGGTTTTGGTGGTCAGAGGGAGTCAGGTGGAAAAGATCCTACAATCATTGACTTAGAGGATGAGTTGCAGCAGGAGACGGATATCCAGTAGTCGCAACAGGTTGACACTAGGTCAAGGCCTAAGTGTTTTAGGTCCACAATAGAGTATTTCAGGCAGGTTCATCCTCCACAAAGATCTTTGAGATGAAGTGTACCATCATAAAGGCTTAGTTATATGGAACTAATGACAGAGTTGATTAAATCTAAACCTTCCAGCTTTGGGGAGGCTGCACAACATGATGTGTGGCAGGAGGATATGGTTGAGGAGTATGACTCCATTATGAAAAACCAGGTATCAAAGGTTGTGCTGAGGCCACAAGGAAAAAAGGTGGTGGGATCCAGATGGATCTACAAGGTGAAGCATGAAACATATGAAAGCATGGAGAAGTACAAGAAGTTATTCGTGGTAAAGTGGTTTTCACAGAAGAAGGGCATTGACTATGAGGAGACCTTTGCCCCTGATGCTAGGTATTCTTCCATTCAGACCATTATCTCACTAGCAACTGAGATGGGTTGGTGAGTCCATTAGATGGATGTCAATACTGGCTTCCTCAACGAAGCGATAGATGAGGAGGTGTAGATTGAGTAGATAGAGGGGTTTGATGTGGAGAATAGGGAGACACATGTTTGCAGACTGCATCAAGCTCTTTACAGGATGAAGCAGGCTCCTCAAGGATTGACAACTATCTATGGGATGGTCTCTTTTTGACAGGAGATGAGAGGCTGATTGGAGACTGCAAGTCCAACCTTGTCGTGGAGTTTGAGATGAAGGACCTTGGGTTGATGCATTACTTTCTAGGCTTGGAGGTTTGTAAGAGAGATGGATGCTTATTCATCGGACAGGGGAAGTATGCAGTAGAGATCCTGAAGAGATTTGGGATGGAGGAATGCAATCCTATGGCCATACCTCTACTTTCAAAATGGAGGAAGATTGATGCATCAAGATCAGACAGATTTGATCCTACCTTGTATCATCAGCTTATCATATCACTTATGTATCTGGTCAACACTCGACCAAACATCAGGTTTGCATTCAACTCTTTGAGTTAGTTCATGGTGGACCCTCAGAGAGTGCATTGGCTGGATGCAAAGCACATACTTTGCTACATCAGAGGTATAATGAAGTATGTATTGGTTTATGACTGCAAGGGGGTGTGCAGTTAGCAATATTCACAGATGATGACTGGGTAGGATGTGTAGAGGACCGGACGAGTACTTTAGGTTTCTATTTCAGCATTGGACTAGGGGTTGTATCTTGGTTCAGCAGGAAGAAGAAGTTAGTTGCATTGAGCTCGGCAGATGCTGAGTACATGGCAGCCAATGTGGCTGCTTGTGAGGGTATCTGGCTGAGAAAGTTACTTGCAGTGTTGTTCGAGTGTGAGCTATAGGTTATAGTAGTTCAGTGTGATAATCAGAGTGGCATCAGGCTATCTGAGAATCCAATGTTCCATGACCGGAGGAAACACATAGACATAAGGTACCACTTCTTGAGAGATTGTGTTCAGAGAGGAACCATTCGGTTGGAGTACATACAGAAAGATGAGTAGGTGGAGGGAAATTTCACCAAGGGACTTTGTAGACAGAGTTTTGTGAAGTTCAGGGATAAGTTGGGGTTGCTACCAAATTCCTTCCTCGTTGATAGGGAGTGTTAAATTAGAAGCAATACGGAAGGTATTCATGCATGCATGTGTTCTTGCATGCAAAATACTTAAATTAGGAAACTAGTTGTATTTAATTTTGGAAAATAAATTAAAGTGATCTAAATTAACTTTAGTGAAACATTAGTTAAAGTGAAAGTGAAATTATGGTTTTTTCACCTAAAGTTATAAAAGAGAGATCAATTGGTGGAGAGGACACACACTCGTATTCCGACAGAGACATGATATAGACATGGAGAGAAATTCAGAAAAGTTCTCTATTTTCTCTTAATAAAATCTATATCTTACTGCTGCACTGTTTTTCCCATCTTGGGTTTTTTCTGGGGTATTTCCATACCCAAAATAACAGTGTCAATATTGTGATGTGATGTTGTGATTTATTTCTCAGTATTATATTCTGCTGAATATTATAAAATATATTCATGTGTGGTTATCAATAGAAATTTTGCATGTACTGTTAGCTGTAGTTTGAACATTAAAGGAAAATTTACATATTGTTGGTCCTTATGGCCATAATCAGGTTTACAATTAGAGGATAAATGAGTGTGAGAAGGTTGTGAGGAAAGTTCCTTGTTTGGTAGGCACACAAGGGGGGTGAATGGTTGTGAGTCCAAGTTTCCTTTGGGTTGCATTCTCACTATGTGAAACTTGCAAACAAACGTTAGAATAGAACAACGAATAAACTTCAAAATAATTGCTTTTGATCTCTCCCGGATGGAGGCTTAAACTGCCTAGAAAGGGGTTAGACAAAAAAAAATGAAAGAGATTTAAAATATACGATTATAGATGGATGCAAGTGATGTTTCCTCCCCATCCAAAGACTGTTCAAATAGCAGGAAGTGAGCTAAAATGCTCAAATATATTAGAATTATTGTTTCCCACTCTTAAAATAAGCATGCTTGTGAGTGCTAAATGATAAACTTTCATATGTGTGCACTTAGAAACAAGAAATAAACAAGATCTAGTGAATAATTTGAAC
Organism: Pseudotsuga menziesii; assembly: GCA_001517045.1. NCBI lineage: Eukaryota > Viridiplantae > Streptophyta > Pinopsida > Pinales > Pinaceae > Pseudotsuga > Pseudotsuga menziesii. The sequence goes on along the minus strand of LPNX011044091.1, from coordinate 413,218 downwards.
TTTAAAGCTATTGGATTTATATGCATGCGAAATTATATATTAAGATATAATTTGTTAGGCCATGGATCTTGACATGCATGTGAGAAAGACAAATGAAAAAAAAAGTTTTTATAAAAAGGGAAAATGCTATAGAGAAAGGAAGAAGCATGCCCCTCTTTGGATTGGAAATAAAGTCATTGTGAAGTAGTTAAGAGGGATCGTGCTTCCATGAAAAGGTCAATAAAAAAGAGAGGTTAAAACCATCAACCACCACCTTCTTGATGAGTTAGAAAGAATGATGTAGGTTTGCAAGGGGAAAGATGGATCTCTCTTTACCTGTTTTTCTGGGTGTAACCTACATTAAAAAAATACTAGAGCTGTAGATTCCAAACAAAGGTAAGGTGCACAAATAATCTCCTTTAAAGTAAAATAACAATGAAAGTATAGTATAAACTAACCATAACCTGCATCCAATGTGGTAATTGTTGAGAATATAGTTGTCATTGATGTCAAAGGAGTTCACAAATGACAAAGGAATAACCAATAGACATGGTAGCACGATGATATCAGTAAAAGACAAAGGATCCATTACATGGATTATCATTGATGTCAAAGGAGTTCAACAATGACAAAGGAAAATTAGTAACATGGTTGATGACAAGGGAAAATCAGCAACAGGGTTGATGACAAGGGAAAATAAGTAATAGAGTCAATGACAGGAGAAAGATCTGGAAAGCAAGCAGTGAAAGATCCTTAGATCAGAATTGAAAATCCATAGATCAAAGTTGAAGATCCATAGATCAGACAGATCTATGGCTGGAACTTAAATTCGCAAAGTGGAGTTACAAATGAGATAAATAGATATATATCTTGCATGTGCTTTGAGATCTTATGGTGGAGATCGAAGGTGGTTGAAGATCAACGACCAAGGTAAATTTCGCTGATTTAATAATGAGTTAGATAAAAAGGATGATGAGTTGCAAAATCTGTAACCAATCACTTGGAATAAGATCGAGATCGATGAATAAGGTTGATCATTGAAGCAGATCAACGACCATCGATGATTTCGCTGGGATAAGTTGTGTGATCTAAGAAAGTTTTGATGTGCATGGAATTTCTATGAAATTTGCTTCATCTTATTTGAAGTCCACCATTGATTGATGGGGATCCTGATCCGACGGCGGTGAAGACATTTCATTGGGTAAAGTGACATGAGGTTAACAAATTCTGATGGGCATGAAATTTCCATCAAATACAATTTAATACATTTGGATTCCACCGTTGATCCGACCAGATCTAGATCCGACGAACCTCAAGGGATTTCGTTGATTTAACTAGTAAGCTAGTTAACGTTATGATGGGAGTGGAATTCCATTTACAATGAAAACTTGGATGATCAGGATTGAATCCGCAAGGAAATCTACGGTGGGGAATGATTTCCACACAAAGAAAATGGAAGATCCACAAATTCGCATTTGACCGTAGATCAATGGTTAGGATTTAATCCGTGAGGAAATCTACGGTGATGAATGATTTCCGCACAAAGAAAAGAGAGGATCTGCAATCCACATTAGATCATATATCGACGGCTAGGAGTGAACTTGCAAGTGAATCAACGGTTCAGAAGAAAAGTGGAAGGCATAGAGGGGAAAATGAGAATCAAGGTCTAGAATAATATGGGTTTCTGCAACCCGAAGTCTGCAAGTGGAAGGTAGAGAATCGCAAAAAGACTTTGGGAAATGTCACGGTTCCACTACCTGAAATATGGAATATTGATGGTCCGGAAAGCATCCACATAAGATCGATGGTGCAGAAAGCGAAAATCTTGAAATGACATGTTGAAAAGGTCACAAACCCATAAACCCACAATTTGCAATCCAAAAGATTGACGGTCAGGATAGCACTCAAATGAGATCGACGATGTAGAAAGATTGGTTCAGAAAATGGAAATCATGGAATGATATTTGGAAAAAGTCACATATCCGATATCTGATTTCCATCTCAAATCAATGGTCACAGAGAGCTCGGAAAAAAAATCAATGGTGCGGAATGATTGGTGCGAAAAGCAGAAATTGTGGAATGATATTTTGGAAAAAGTCACATATCTGATATGCGCTTTTAATCTCATACGGGTCACAGAGAGCTTGAAGAAGATCAACAGTGCAGAATGATTGGTGTAGAAAGCAAAAATAGTGGAATGATATTGGGAAAAAGTAATATCTCCGCTATCTGATTTCTATCTCAGATCTACGATCAGGAAAAATCCTGAAATGAGATTAATGGCTCAGGATGATTGCAGAAATAGAGATTATGGAGGAACACAATTGGAAGAATAAACTGTAAATCGATTAACAAGGAATTGTTTTAGTTGTTTTGAAGAATCACGACGAAGGTAGATGACTCAATGACACAGTAATAGAATGAGGAATTAAGCTCTCATGAAGAGGCACGATCGAAGAATGAAATGGCGCAATGATGAAGAGATGCGTCCGCAGGAAATGTGAAGGTATTTATACATAGAGGGATGAGCGAGAGAAATTGTCTCTCGGGTCCAGATCATAGAAGAAGAAGCAGAGACCAGTGACTATGACGGATATTGAAGGATAAAGGAATCTGGAAGATTACTAAAAACATATTAGGGTGGTAGGGTGGCTCTAGGGTAGGCAACAAGCCTGCAAGAGGTTGTAGCTTCCTTCCAGTAGAAACTGGTAAATAGGGTGTAGTAGCATCCTGTCAGTTGTAGCTGACAAAACAGGGGGTTGTAGCCTCCTTCTAGTAGTTGCTAGTAAATAGGGTGTAATACCATACTTGTCTATAGTAGCAAGAAAAAACTATTTGTAAATAACAATTATGCAGCAATAGGAAGTATTGGTGGTTTACCCAATTGGGCTTCCATGATAAATTTGTGTTTTTTGTGTTCTTGTTGATTATGTGTTTTAATAAGTAAATTATAAAAGTGGTTTTAAATTGTGAAAAGTTACAATACTAATTCACCCCCCGCCCTTAGTATTGTCCAATATTTCAACAGTAATGCACTTCCTATTGCCCATTAAAGACAATAAATCACAAAGCAAAAAGCTATAATGTTACCTCTAACTTGTGCACTTAAGATGCACAACATTCCACATAATAAAGACTACACTTGACATCCAAAAACTTTCTTTTATTATCACAAATCAATATTACAACTATTCCTCAAGAAACCAACCATATAATAGAGAGGAGAGGCATATTTAAATAGTGCAAGGAGGAGAGGATGCACCCCCCTTGATCTCATGCATGCATAAAGGAGAGGACACATGGAGGGGCTTACCAAAATCTTAATAAATAGCTCCAAAACCCTAATGCACCACCTAGAGGATAACTCAAGCAAGTGGTGAGTGAACTATGCCACCAAGTGCCACACCTAAGAGGATATCTCAATCAAATCAAGAGACATGCATGCCCATGCAAGATAAATTCACCATCAAGAGGAGTTTGTCATGCAATTAAGGAGATAATGCACCACCTCTGAAGTGGGATCCCACAATTAGAGAAGGGAACCCACGTTTGGTGGAGACTAACATGCACACATTAAGATCCAATAACACCACTAGGAGTTGACCCATGAGGTGGGGAACCACCTTTGGGAGGAGATCCCAATGTTGCATGGATAAGGATAGGGTGCAACCTTACTCCCTTGGACGAGGGATGACACATGCATGCACCCCTTATTGAGGGGGATGTTCTTAGAATATTCCTTTTGACCCCTTAACCATTTTTACATAATTAATTACCATTTTTCTTTTCAAGGGAATTAATAGGTCATGCATGATGGTAGGACCATGGTGACTAATTAATTTTGACATTAGACCAAAAGGACTTAGACACCAACTTGAGGCACTTGTGTTATATCACACTTTGGCTTTGAGAGTGTGAATGAAAAAACCAATGTGAAATTTGAACACTAAGATCTAATTTTAACGATAAAAAAACTCCAACGGTGCCATAACATGACTGAATCACTTAGGTTAGCCCTTTTACACATGTACTGGATGTCAAAATTTTACTAACAACTTCCTTCGACCATGACAAGGGACGTGCAAAAATACATGTAACTAGGCATAATACTGCTTGATGTGGATGGGGTGATGGAAGGTCCATGGGTGGATGAAGTCTTCTTCTGGTGACCACCATATGCAACTAGGTGGTAATAGGTAGAAAATCGATGATTTCAAAAGAAAAAAGGAAAGCTTTATCTGAAGTAATGCTAGGAAAATAGTTGACCATTAATAGGGAACTTAGAGTAGAGAAGCATGTGGTAAAGGTTTTCTCATGATTATTCTCACTTTAAATGTTAGGGGGGTTCGGGACAGCCAAAAAGGTCAACTCCTTAAAAGTGTTATTTTGAGTTATAAACCTAACATTTTATTTCTACATAAAACTATGGTTTTTGGGGCAACGATCATCGAGTTTTTTTATTTGTTGGAAACGTGGTGGAACCCCCTTGACTAGCAGGTTTTCTATTGGCTAAGTTACCATTAACCAGGGGCATCTAAGCCGTCAAAATCACCTGGGGATCGTACATGGCCTAGACCGCACCAACCCTTAACATGGTTGGATTTTTTGGTATCCACGGGATTAGAATCGGTGACCTGTCAGCTTAGGGGTGTCTTAACCATACCCTTCCACCAACTTTTCTACATATCATGGATAGGGAAAAGGTCATAGAGTTACTAACACCTTTGTTTCTGAAATGGAATTTATGTTTTATTGATGTAGTGGATTTCTTGGCTCCTTCAAAGGGGGACATATTCTCTCCATTGAGGGCACAATATTCCAAATGGAGAAGTTGGTTGAAGAGGTGGAGGATTCCCAAAGCAAGTGGGATACCTCATGAGAGGTGGAATCCTCCCCTCCCACGAATTCAAACCTCCTTCCTTCATTGGGAATTACGCCCCCTGGGGTTTGAGCTCCATTTTTTCTATAAATGCAAGGTCTTGCTCCTCATTTGAGAGGATGCATTGAACCACTTCTCATTATATTTTTTTTATCGCATATTTTCTTAATGAAAGTTAAGCTTTGGAGGCTAATCTGTGGAATTGCATTGTGAGCTTGTAAACTTGGTTAATTTTGAGTTGAAATCGACTGAATCTTATGTTTTTTTTTTTTGGCAGTTTTTAATTACTTATTTTCATTTCATTATCAGAGTATTGTAAGAGAAACAAATTGTAGTTGGTTATGCTTATATTCTCTTGCTTTTTTGCTGATGAGAATGTCTGTATTAACGTTGTTTATATGAAGAATTATCTAGATTTTGTAGGATATTCTTTGGTAGAAGGGATTTTGGAGCTCAGTTGCATCCACTTCTTTTATAAAACATCAATTTTTCTATGTTTAACATCTTTTTTTTGCAAATCCCTCTCTCATTCATTCCATTTAAGCGCGGGCTTGAGGATTTCTCTCTCCTTTAAAAATTCAATATTTTCTTGGTTATTGTCTCTCTATGCTTAATACAAATTAGAAACATCAATATAAAATTTGAAATATGATTTTAATTATGCATATATATCATAGCTAGGTTCCTTTTAAAAGTTTCATCTCGAACTAGATCTGAATTAGTCTCTCAAAGTGTCATTTTCAATAAAAAAAATTAACATCTTTCGAGCATTTTGAGTAGTGTAAATTATGTATTTTGTTTTGAATGATTTGTGACATTCTAACATCTTTTTATTGTCTATTTTTAGTATTTTTTAAGAAAAGGAGAAGGACGTACTGCTCAAAAATAAAGTTTCTGGTCACCTGGGACACCAAAAAGTCCTTCCTTCATCCCCTTTCTCTGTCTGAAATATTGTAAGCATTTCAATCCTTTTCAAGGATCAAAGTGCATTTTACTTCATATTTTAATCACATTGTAAAGTTCAATAATAAATAAATCAAGTGGGCTATGAGGTGCCCACACTCCATCACCCCTGCGGGGATTCACAATGTCCTTTTTGGTTTGCTTTTTACTAACCAACACATGCACATAATCTGCCTTCTAGAAAGGTTGAATAGGTTGATTAATTTGTTTTGATTTTATCTTAGAATAAAGTAATAATTTCATACCCAACTCATTGCTATGAACTATGCTCTCTCCACTAACCAAAGGTTTTTCCAATTATCGGTGGATGATCAGAAAGTGACACATAGTTTGTGATTTCAATTTGTCTATAGTTTACTTTATTTTACAAACTCTTTTCTTTATTTTATTGAAATAAAAGTTTTTCGTAAACCTCGTGTATGCTCTTTCCCTCTGTGGACTTTGCCTAGTCCTTGGGGAATCAAAAGTGATTTGTGACATATTCTAATTTCTACACATTAAATTAACAATCCATTAATAAAAGCAACTCCCAAGAACATTATGAAAATATGGCGTAGCGACATTTGACAATCATGAGTAAATTCTTGAAAGGAAGCAGGAACCACTGAATAGTGACCTCGAGATACCTTCAGGATACATCCTTGTTGGTGGTGTTGGACACCTCTCAGAGACTCCAATTCAACCCACATTTATGAGTGAGGAACCACCTTCATCATTTTCCAGACATATTCTCAGTACTTTACAGTATATCGTGAATCCCCTTCTAGTAACTCAACTCTTTCAATAATTAAAACTGACCAAGACACATTGCAAAACATTTTATTTTTCAACAACATCATTTCTTTATTTTGACTCCATTGGCACTAATCTAATTTTGCAACATTTAACTGTCAGTTATCATCAGTTTTTTATTGTTGCTAAACTTTATGTGTTAATGTTATATGCTGGTGAAATATTCATTTACATTTGCAGCAATCTTGTCTTAGTATTTTATTTCAAAAACTCCTAAAAAACTTACTTTCATCATTAACGATTAAAACACAAGAGCCTTAGTTAAACTCTTTCTTAGGGATCACACCCCTTGGCTTCATTAGGAGTTTTGCATAAATGGAGGAGTCAAGATCAAGTGACAGTACTTCACTTGACACTTGCCCCCAAGGACACACCTAGTAGCTTGAATATTTCTATTGCGCTTAACGCCCAAGTGTGTGAAAGGTGGAAACACTATGTAACTTCAATATTTCTTTAGCACTAGTAGCACTAGATTAGAACCTTACATGACTCTGTTTACCATAAATATAATGTTCATAGGAGTTGAATTCTTTGGGAAAATAAGGGGTAGCTTCGACCATACATTTGTTGTGCATAGCACAATACCTTTCTCACCTATATGTCCCATCTATTGATTCCACAACATGGTCAAGTCGAGTAGACAATCAGATGTGTTGTCGGACTCCAGACATACCACATTAGGACTTTTGTTGAAGTTTGTTCTTCATAATTTATTATAAATGGTTCGAGTCCGGACTCCCCTCATCAATATCATCACCCCGTGCACCATATTGCTCGTATATTTTTCAAATACATATTACACTATTGCATTTCCCATATTACTTGCCGAGATAAGGTTTTGAGACAAGCCTGGGATATGCAGTACTCCTAAAAGTGTCCTATTATTCTGTCTTTTAGTTTCGATATAAATTTACCTCATCCAACTATCTTGATCGGTGAATCATCTCCTAGTAGAACATCAGCACCATATATCTTCTCATACTCACAGAACCACTATGTGTGAGGTGTCATATGATATGAATCACTAGAGTTGATCAACCAAGAGTCACAATCTAACTGTGAACTTGAGGAGGAAAAATTCACATTGCCTTTCTCTTCTTGTGAAGATTTGCCATCATTTGAATAACCTTCTTTAAGCCCTTTTCCTTTTTTGACTTCCGTCGACTTATAGTTTCATCTATAATGCTTGACTTTTCCACGTCACCAACAAGTTTTTTGTCATTGGACCAAGTGATATGGTATTTGATATACCTCTCAAGTTTGACTTTATATCATAGGTTCTACTTTTTCCTATATCTACAGTTTGAACTCTTATCGTCAAGGCTTCATGGGTCTCTCCTTCCATGTTCTTTCGTCTCATCTCTTTCGACAATAGAGATGTAACAACATCAATGATCTTTGATGTGGTGCTATTACTTCCAATATTTATGACTAGGCTATCCCAGGAATCCAACAAAGAACACAACTAATTGATGCATTTTTCCCCATCACTAATTTTAATATCCATGAACAACAATAGACCGGTAATAGTATTGAATGCATTCAGGTTCTCTATAACATAGTCAACTTCACCCATCCTTAGAAAATACAACTTATTCCGAAGAAACAACTTGTTAACCAAATATTTCAACTAATACAAGTTCCCTAACTTTTCCCATAACTTCTTTGTAGTGTATTCTTATAAGACATTAAAAAATATAGAATCTGCTAAACAAATTTGAAATGTACTCTTTGACTTTCTATCAAACCTTTGCAGGTCTTCTTTCGACACTCCTACTAGGGCCACTCCTGTGTGAACTTGAATCCGTTGTTCTCAATCTACAAGAGGATACTCCATATTAAGTTTCCAAAGCTCAAAATTTTGTCCATTAAACTTCTCAATTTATATCCTCGATATGTTAGCCATTCTTACTATAAATCAATGCTTCTGGAAGACTCCCACTGTAATAGGTATTCCCCAAATATAGGACAAAGCCATACCTTTAGCAATAAAGGAATCCTCTTGCAACCAAATACAACTTTGATACCAAATGTTGGGTCTAATACCAATTAAAATAGATTTGCAAACTGATTTATATAGTTAAACACAATTAAACATAAGACAATGGCACACAACACATTTAACACACTACTTATTTAACAAACTACACATAAATTGGCTTGGAAACCTCTCTCATGGAGGAAAACCAACAATCACGTGAAATTTCACTCATCTATTAATCAAACACTAAAAAAAAATGTTTAGAACCGAGACTTGCTAGAACACAAATCACACTTCATTACATTACACCACGTTCATTCTTCATAGCAATTACATCTTATTTATAGATGCAATACAACCAACTGCTTATTAATGACAATCCATAACTTCCTAACCGCTTTTGGTTATTTTGTTATAGTTGACTTGACTGGGTCAACTTTGGTTGATTTACCATTGAGCTTCAGGTCATTCTGTCAACTCCCCATCGACCAGTCATTTGCCCTTGACCACAAAACTAATTTTAAACGGTCAACCAACCAAATTTCCATAGTTTGTCACCTTCGACTCTAGTCGACTATTGACTTTGGAAAAGTTGATCTACATGCAAAGAATATAACATTCTAAACATTTGAGAGACAACAATGGCACAACTTGTTTCAAATATAAATCCAACACAGATGTCGGTGAATACATGGGAAAAAAGAAAGAAGGAAGAAAGAAAAGTAGACTTAACAGCAATTGAGGAGGGGATATTCATCTTATTTGAGCAAAATCAAAGTTAAATTTTTGTAGATGAAGACCTTAAGAAATTGAAGAGTTTAGAGGAAAGGAACAATAGTACGTGGCAATGGAAGAAGCTACTTGGAGGTTGAAAAGCCGAGCAATTTAGCTCGAGGAGGAAGATAAAAATACCAATTTTTTTTGTAAGTTTGTAGAGCATAGGAAATATATTAATACAATTTTGGAGTTATAAGTAAGAAATTGTGAGAACTATAGAAATTTTACGGGTCTAGCAGATGCAGACAAAGGGAATTTCTCATCACTCTTTATAGAACCAATAATTTTTCACATAGTGGATCTATTTAATATTATTAAATTATTTCCAAGCATCTTTGATGAGGAATCAAATGATATATTGGAAGAAACTGTCACAAAAGAGGAAAAGAAAGCAACCTTACTGGATTTTAAAAGGAAAAAATCCTAGGACCAAATGGTTGAGCCGTGGAGTTTTATTTGGTGTTTTACAATTTGTTGGAGGATGACTTGATTTGACTCATTGAAGAGTGTAGGGTGGAAGGGAGAGTCTAAGGAGCAGTTAATGCAACTTTTTTAGCTTTAATAACCAAGGGGAATGACTTGAATAATTTTGAGTACAATAGGCATTTATCATTGTGTAATTTATTTTATAAGTTTATTGTAAAGATTATTGCAAATAGAATCAAGGGAATCCTAGCTAATTTTATTTTAGAGGAATAGTTTGGGTTTCTGCCTAATAGTCAAATTCTTGATTTTGTAGGATTTGTGCAGGAAAGAATGGATACAATAAAATCGAAGAATCCGTTGGCTGCAGTGATGAAGATAGCCCTCTCAAAAGCATATGATAATGTGAATTGGACCTATATCATATTGATTCTTCTCTAGGTAAGGATGAAGCTTACTTTGGTGAATTGGATTATGGGATGTAGGGTAAAAGGGAAAGTCTAAGGAGCACTTAATGTAACTTGTTTTTCTTTAATACCCAAGGGGATTGACTTGAAGACTTTTGAGGAATATAGGCATATATCATTGTGCATTTTATTTTATAAGTTGATTGTGAAGATTATTGTAAATATAATCAAAGGAATCCTAACTAATTTTATTTCAGAGGAATAGTTCAGGTTTATGCCTAATCGTTAAATTCTTGATTTTGTATGATTTACGGAGGAAGGAATGGATACAATAAAATAGAAGAATTTGTTGGCTACAACAATGGAGATATCCCTCTCAAAAGCATATAGAGTAAATGATTGGTTGTGGCCTGTATGAAGGATTGAAAAAGGATAGCTTGCTAGTGTTTTAGATGGTTGTCATGAGGAGGAAGACTAGTCTTGATAAATATGGTGTTGGTAAGTATTATGGTTTATTGGTTATCATTGGCACATGTTCCAAAGTCCATTTTAGATAAAATAATGAAGATTTCTTTTAGATATATTCGGTTAGGAAATAATTAGATGGAAGGAATCTCTCTTGTTAAATGGAATATTATTGCAAGACCAAAGGAAGAGGGTGGCCAGGAAATAAGAAACATATATATTTTCAGCGAAGATTTGTGTGCTAAAATCCCATGGAGACTCCTATTTATAGATGGCATGTGGAGCAACATTTGTAAGGACAAATATTTAAATGAGCACTATTTTGAGAGTTGGATTTGTGTAGAGCATACATATATGAAAGGGATCTCAAATGTTTGGAAGGGTATGCTTTGTGCATTCCTTGTACTTGGGAAGTGGATTTCTTGGGAATCTAGCAGAGATTCCCACATGTGCCTTGGAGAGGACTTGTGGATAGGATTTGTTGACAATTATAGATTATCATAGGATTTAAAAGTTCATCTACAATCTCTTGGTATAACTAGACTAGTAGAAATTGGAAGAAGAGTTATTGGGGCATGGCAGTTATAGGTTTGGAAGAATGTGGAGGAGCTAAAACTACATGGTGACTTAGTGAAAGAGTGGAAATTATATATAAGTTTTGTCACATAATGGTATTTATATTTTAGATAATGAAGATATATCACGATGGACGTGGAATATAGCTATAGGTATCCTCACAACAAAATTAGGTTATGAAGCACTAATTTATCATTTCTTGTCCAAAGAATTACTACGGTAATGGTCACTTGTTTGGAAGTTGAAGTGCCCACAGAAAATTGGTATTCACATGGTTGGATATGTCTAACACAATTTTGATATGGGATAATGGACAAAAAATGAGGCAAGGTCCGAATAGGTGTGTTATGTATAAAGAAGAAGAGGAAATGGTAGACCATATATATACTTGGTCTTATTTCTCCAAAATTATATGCTAGGAGGTTCTTCGCTCTTTAAATTATTCGTGTCACTAGAAATAGAATATGCTACAACTTTGTACGCAAAATTGGTTTGAGGATTGTCCTGGTAAGCAATTTGATTCTCTGTCTAGTTATGTTATATGGGGTATATGGGTATGTAGGAATAACATTATTTTTTAGGATAAAATAGGGAATCCATTTGTAGTGGCGCACAAAACCCGTTTAGCTTTTGTGGAAGGAAGAACATACAAGCCCCCAAAAACATTCAGAGGGTTAAAGGAACCAATCATTGATAATACCAAGGCTTGAGGGTTCTTTGATGGTTGTTGACAAGGGACATCGAGAAATTGTGGTGCAGGTGCAATTCTATATGTATCCTCTAGTATATTGTTTAGCATTAAACATGGGGTGGGGGTAGGAACCAATAACCATGTAGAGTTTTTTGCGTTGTGGCTATTAATGAGGAAAATTGCGAATAAGGGAATCCAACAATTGCAGATTCTGGGAGACTCCAGGTTGGTCGTCGATTGGTTCAAAGGGGAAGCTTAGTTTAATATCATGGCTCTTGCTCATTTTAAACATAGAATTATAGAGTTGCAAACGTCTTTAATTTGGTTGTCCATTCAACCCATATATAGAGAGCTCAAATCCAAGGTGAATGCATTGTTATGGGAGGAAATAAATTTACCTAAAGGAAAAATGATATGTAGGATGTTAGTGGGGGTGTTAGGATTAATTTGTAATCCTCCATTGTCCACCATAGTCTAAATGTCAGTTTCCTAGCTTAGGATTATGTTTCCACTTCATTAGTTCCATGGGGAAGTTATATGGGCCCCACCTACCACTTGATGTGCCATTCTGCATCAGTTTAGGAGCTCCAGAGGCCAATGCCTATATTTTAGGAACCTGCATTGAGTCATGGGAGTCCCACCACCAATTCACACTAGTTTGTGTCGAGTTATGCTCCGATGGACATCAATTAGTTCATCTTCAGTTATCCTAGTGTCACATTTGCATGATTTAAGGATGTTAGGTGCATTTTCTCACCTACCTTAGTCAGTTAACTGATTGTGAACTGATTAAGTTCTCAGTAGTTACACTAGTGAGTCTCTAGTGGTGATTTTACCACAGTTAGTGATCTATAGAGTTAGTCCAAGTCATGTAGTTCGAATCACTCCTAGAGGATTTGAATTCTATTCATTGTATCATGGATGTATTACATACATGTTAATGATTATGAAATTATGGTTATGGTGTCAAATTTTTGCCTCTTGTCTGGTTAATTCCACCATGATTGTTTGATCATTCTAGCACTAAAATTCTTCCTTCTCATTCATTCTTCTTTTATAGTGAGGTTCAATCCAACCTGATGATCCTGTAGCTTTGCTAAAATTTACATGGTATAAGAGTAGGTGCTCATACCATTTTCAATCCTTGGAAACTTCCTTGACTAGGTTCCACATAATTCCTGGTATCTTTGCCTTGCTCCCTCTGTATTTATCCAGAGAAGGTCTACCCAGGTGTGAAACACCCTGATAATGTGCACATGTCGAAGTAGAGAGTGATTGAACTGGTTTGCCTTCGAATTGAAAGTTTGATGTAGGTAAATTGAAGAATTCAGAATAATTGTGTTGCTCCTGAAGCTACAAAATGGAGAATTCAATAGCCTTGAATCCAAGGATCCTCACACCCTTAAATTATCCGGATTGGAGGGAAGATATGTAGATTTTGTTGTGCAATAAATATCTATATAGGGTCACAATGGAAGGAGGTCGAACCCCAGCAACATTTAGAGAAATCAAAGTATCTGAACAAGTTGGATGAAGCCTTTGGTTTCGTGTGCATTCATATCTCCAAGGAGTTACTCTTCCACCTTGATGGATTAAAAACATTGAGGGAAGTATGGCATAAGATCGAATCACTATTTTGCAAGCATGATGAGTTGAGAGGATACATTTTAGACAATGAAATGATTTCTCTTCAACCCAGCAATTTCAAAACCATCCAACAATTCTTCTCCAAGTTCAATACTTTGGTCATGCAATGCAAGCAATGTGGAATTAACAAGAAGGATGAGGAATTGGTGCTCTCAATTTTGACCAAGCTTGGACTAGAATTTTCAGTATTTGTGTCCACCTTCCACTCTAGGAGAATGACTATGCCAAACTAGTTATTCCCTCACTTGATGCATTCACTGAATCCCTTATTCAAGAATAAGACAATTTGATTCAAATAGGAGCCATCAAAGCTTCCAAGAATCAAGTTCTTGTGGATGGGGAGACAAAGAATGTGGAAGATAAAGGGAGTCAGAAGGGGAAGGACAAAAAGGAGATTGACTTTGAATCAAAGGAGGAGTTTGATCCATCATATGGAGCTTCAAGTTCCAAGAAGTAAAAACATAGGAGATTTGAAAAGGCCAAGTGTTCATCCTGTAAGAAAGGAAACCATTCAGATAAAAGTTGTATGAAAAAACCATAGATCAGATGGAAAGACTTCTTGAAAAACACAATATTGTACTCCCTAAAGTCACAAGGAAGGCTGATTCTGGAGGCAAGATTGGATATCATGAGAAATTCCATGCACTGAAGGATGGATATTCAAAATATCAAGCCTTCCTAATTAATTCAAGAGCCTCCAACGACATGGTTTCCTCCAAAGAACCGTTCTCTTCATTAAATTTATTTGATGGTCCAATTATTCACATGGGAGATGATAATCAGATCCAAGCTGAAGGGAAGGGTACAATAAAATTGGAGCATGGAGTGTTCAAAAATGTCTTATGTGTTCCCTCCTTAGCAACAAATCTATTGTTTGTATATCAGATGACTCATACAGGCTCACCAAAGCGAGTTGTATTTGAACCCGACTCAGTTTAGATCCCAAATATCTCTACTAAGAAGTTGATAGCGAAAGGTGTTGTAAACCATGCCTCCTAGGCATATGAGTTCTCACATTTTTTCTATACTCAAATCTAGTGCAATTTTTGTAGCCAGTTAAAAGGGAAGGTAAATTCATTCTACCTAAAGCATTTGCATATGATGTTGTTTCTTGTGATGATTCATAATTCAAAGCTGAGGATCAAGTTGAATTAGATATTAGTATTGAGGATGAAGTTTAAACATATCTAGATCCATATCTAGTCCCTACTCCCAATCCTAGGCCTGAATGGGCTCAAAAATTCATTAAGGTTACTGGGAATATAGTTGGAGATTCACCTGACAAAAGGAGAACAATGTCTTAGCTTTAATATGAGAACCTTGCGCTATGTCATACAAATCCACTTCTCCCAGAGAGGCGCTATACACTCCCATAGAGATGCTACATGATGGTGAGGTCTAATCAACAGTTCTACAAAGTGGCTTGCCATGATTCACCAAGGAAAATAGCCATAAATAAGGAATATGAGTCACTGAAGAAGAATGAGAGTACCTTTCTACATGGTAAATTAAAAGAAGAAATATACATGGAACAACCTAAGGGGTACACTGATGATTCTTTCTTGGCATGCAAGTTGAGGAAACAATTGTATGGGCTTAAGCAAGCCCCCAGGGCATGGTATTCCAAGTTGAACTCTTCCATACTGTCGTAGAGTTTCAAAAGATGCAAGTATTGCTCTGCAAAAGCAACAACATTTCTTCTCCTATATGGCATCAAATTGGAAGAAGGTGGAGAGGTTCACATGCACTGTATTGGGGAACTAGTGCACACAAGGACCATCACACTACATTACTGCTCCACATAGTGTAGACTGCAAAAATTTATCACAAAGTTTTTTACTCAGGAGAAATTTGTCTCTTTGTGTGAAAGCTTGATCCATTTCCATGATGTTCATTTTTAGGGGGGTTTTGTTCGCAAGAGTTTTCCCCATTTCCTTGGTTTAGTGAGCAGTTAATTTTTGCATTGGATTGTATGGGTGAACTTTGGTCTTAGTTTCTAGGGCCTAGGTTGTCCAAGTTTGGAAGGGGGGGTAGGATTAATTTGCAATTCTCCATTATACACCATAGTCTAAATGTCAGTTTCCTATCTTATGAGTATGTTGTCATTTCATTGGTGCCATTTTGGGGACCACCTAACACTTGATGCACCAGTGTGCATGAGTTTAGGAGCTCTAGAGTCCATTCCCTAAAATTTTAGGAACCCACACTGAGTCATGGGAGTCCAACCATTAGCTCACCCTAACCTGTGTTGACTTATGCTCCGATGGGCATAAGTTAGTTCATCTTCAGTTATCCTAGCACCACATCTGCATGATTTAAGGAGGTTAGGTGCCTTTCTCATGTAACTTGGTCAATTTACTAATTGTGAACTAATTCAGCTGTCCATATTTACACTAGTGAGTCTCCAGTGGTGATTTTCCCATAGTTAGTGATCTCTAGAGTCAATCCAAGTCATGGAATTCCAATCACTCCTAGAGGATTTAAATTATATTCATTGTATCATGGATGTATTGCATACAGGTTAATGATTATGAAATGATGGTTATGCTGTCAAATTTTTGCCTCTTGTTTGAAAAATCAACCATGATTGTTTGATCATTCTAACATTGAAATTCTTCCTTCTCATTCATTCTTCTTTCACAGTGAGGTTCAATCCATCATGATTACCCTGTAGCTTTGTTAAATTTTACAGGGGGGTGTCCTTCCCAAATTTTTCTATCAACTTTCTTTAATCTTTGAATGAAGGGCATTGCGCTTGGGGCAGCCTCGACGCTTTATATGTATAAGCGTGAATTAGGATGATAGGAAGGATAGTTTAAATAATTTATTATGTAAACAAAATCTGAAGCATAGCTACACTATTGTGGTAGATAGTCTGAATGTAATCCCTCTAATGTGGAAGACAAATTTGAAATGTAATTCACTGTAAGGGGGATGGATTGAGATGGGGGGTTACTCTATTTGTATATGAGTAGTTAGTCTCAATGTATTTTTTTGATTTATTACTAGAAATAACAAATATAAGCTTTTTTTTCATGGGAAAAAACAAATTAAGAGGAAGTTGTAAAGGAGTAATATCTAAATTGTAAGTTGGGGTAGAATTTTGGGTCATGTATGGGATTAACACTAAACGTTAGTGCCCTCATGTGTCCTCCAGGTAAAGGATGATCATCACGATCCAAGTTAGGTGGTCGAGGATAGGGTAGACACATGTCCCATTGATGTGTTTTAAGGAAAGGCATCAATGTGGGTGGAGGAAACCCACTCTACCCTTGTACTCATGCAATGTGATGGATGTTCTCATGTAAGAGTAGTTTGCTCAGACCCTGGGGTTTATTGATTTCTTTGGTCATTGGAATCACATGGAGGAAAGGCACTAGCACATCATCACAGTAAAAGATGGTTTCATTATAGTCTTAGGAAAGCAGTCTGGATCACCTCTTCCTACCATGTTTATCTTTGATATGTTCTACAAAATTCAACCATCGGGCTTAGGAATCCCCCTATAGTTCTCTAAAGGAATAATTATCATGGCAAGAAGATAGAAATTAGGCCCGCATCGCTTATGGTCTAATTATTGTCATCATATTTTTGTGGGAAGACAAAAGGGAGCGAATTAGGGGAACCAAGGTCACAGGCTCCCTACAATACAAATAATGTAGCTCAAAATTCAATTAGAATATGAAATCCTTATGGCAGTTGGGTCCAAAAAAGTTGCAGGTAAGCATGGTGATCGAGATTATCGATACTATCCCTCTTACTCCTTCTAGCTGTAAAATTTATCTTCTATCAATAGTCATGGCCTGCAATAGAAGGGTGCATGGTGCTCAAACTAGACAAAGCCATATATATGACCACATGCCTAGAGTAAAGAAAGAAATTGAGGAGTCAGAGGCATTCTTTGACCTCCAAATTCTAAAAAATATCCAAGGAAAATTTAGCAGGTTGAAGCCTGGGTTAGCAAGGAGAATTATTTTCTCTTTGATGTGCAAGAGCAACACAATATGAAAAGTTGGGTTGAGAATTCTAGCACCTCTCACACAAGGGAGATTATGGATGCCAAAAAATTCTTACGTTTTGGCCAATTAAAACACTAGGAAAGGTCTCAATGGATAATCAAGGATAGCATGATATAATTATTTTGTAGGTAGAGGAAGTCCAAAATCAACAACAAACCCTCGATTATAGGCTCAATTCCCTCAACAATAAGTTCAATGTCCTCATAAAGTCTCTTTCAAGCTTGTATTCCAAGCTAAACACATTGAACAAAAACACTACAGGAATTGTCTTCAAGATGCAGCCTATTCCCCAATAAAAGCAGATACCTACTCAAAACTATGAGGTGCCATTTATTCCAATCATAAATGATGATCAAGATAGATAGTTTCTTTGATGTGGCTCAGATGGTTTTTTTCCATGTAGAAAAGGAAGTGGTTTTTGGATATAGTGGTATAGTAAGAAATTTTACTAATTATGTTTATATCCATATTGCAATATGGACAAAAACAAAGACTATTTTTCACTATTACTACTCTAGCTTCCCAAGTGGATTACCAATCTAATGCCCTCTCCATTATATATTTTTGGATTAACATAACATAGACTAGAATACAAAAATATAGTAAATGTTAGCGGAAATCACATGAGTCCACTATAGTGACTTCAGTGATGACACTAAGCGGTATTGGGTTTCTTGGGCATACTATCTAGGTTGAAACCATCTTTTGGTATTGGAGTATAACCTTAAATTGTCTTTGATTGGCTAATATATCATCTTTATACGATATAAATAAACAAGTTAACAACTTGTTTATGCAAGCAAAGTGCTCCCCTCAACAACAGGGGTTCTCCCCTATGTGATCATCTAATTAGACTTCACATTATTTGGTATAGGCAACTCATTTGAATTCTATCTTAGAAACCATTACTATTAGAGATGTTGAATTAAAATGAGGAATGCAATGTGTAGTACGCAACTAGATCCTAATATGCAGAATATAACTAATTTTAACTATCCTATCTAGGAGCATATACTAATAAGAAAATACAAAACTACAATTACAATTATGTTAACCATTTACGAAACAAAAAGGTATTTAAGAAACAAATGTAGGTATGCAAGTATATAACAGTAAACAATGAATAAGGTTGACAATAGTCTATCCTTGCATCACTAGTAGCAAACCTTGGATTTATCATCTCAAAGCAAACATAACATGAAACTACAAGAAGAAAGTATTATGCCATATAGAATAGTCTACATTGAAATAGTACAGTCTTACAAATATTTTTAAGGAATATGTTATAGCTGATTTTACCACACTTGGTATATCATGTTTTTATAGCCTATCCATGTCCCTATGCAAACTCTTTGGACCCCCTTTGCTCAATATATCTTTGATGCTCCAGAAAATCCTCTTAAAAAGTCTTATTTATGGGTATACGAAGGTCACCAACTTACAGACCGCTTGTACACACAACTTGCTCCAATATGACCCACATACATCAGAAAGTGTGCTCAAAACAAAAATATTTGGAGTTTTCCCTCATCAAGTAACAAATATGTCACGTCCCCATGCCTCCGACCGACGAAGAGGATGCGATCACCATGGAATTAACCATGCGGGTTAAGAGCCCATGAACATGTACATGAATAAAATTGCATAAACAGAATGCTGCAGGGAATGCATTAAGGTAAAACATGCACAATGCCATTGTTCATCATACACAACTATCGTTATTTATCATGCACAACGGAATCAACATGCATTCACACAAGCATTCACTCAACATGTTCATTACATTCATTAACATAATTTATGGTTGCAGAAGTAAAAATGGGCAAGATCACTTATCTTATAAGAAATCACTCCGCAACCAGCTACGTCGCTGCAACGTTCCACCCAACCATAGGCCAACGTGCTCCTTAATCTCTCAGCAATGCTGCCTCCCCCGAGATGGGCATGATTCTCCAAGGAATAAGGGAACAAGCAGGCTTACACATAGCCAGGGATACACAAAACACAGCCAAGCCAACACAGTTGGGTTTATCAGGCCATCCAGGAGTTAGGGAAAGGCTAAATGCTAAGCTGGTGAGCTCATTACAGAGCCAAGAACACCTACACCAGAACTAGCCTGACCTCTAAGACACCCAAACACACCCAACACAAGGAATCATTCCCTTCTCTGCTACACGGTCCCTCATGCCCTGCATTCCCTTCCAGTGCTATTCAGGGGTGATGGAGAAGAAGGCCAGCCCTCTAGCTCTGTCTGTGTGGTTTCTAGCCACTAGGTTTGTCAAGCAAAACTAAGCCCCCATCCCTGCTCCCTACACAGTCCGAGGACCAACCATTGCACTCATGCAATCAATCAGCTGATACAACTTAAGATAGGGAAGACAATTCCAAACCATCTACAACAATTCCCAAAACGTAGCAGCAATGCAGCTCACAGCCTGGGGAAATTAACAGTCCCCAAAATGCATCAGTGGACGCAGATCACAACATGTGGAAAACAATAACCCGTCCTTGGGAAATGAAGTCACCGAGAAAACACACATAGACCACACTGAGGAAGAAATTACAGTCTCCCAGCCTGTGCGTGAGTGAAACAACAACGCAAGACTCACAAATCAGTCCGTGAGGAAAGGATATAGCCAAACCGTCCGCTGATCCGCAGAGGAAAAACTACGTGGGTGAAAACCAGAAAATCCTGTGCGTGAGCGTGAGAAAACTTCCGCTCCTGCGTGAGGACGAATAGCCTACAAAGAGGATGCGAAATTGGAAGTACGTGAGTCACCGCAATGTCGTGGGGAGAGTGGAAAATGCCCCTGTGTGTGAGGACTGTGGTTTTTCCTCCATTGTGAAGTCAACCGTGGTGGAGTGTGCGTGTGGGTGAGGACTGACAGTCCTGCCACCCCACTCCCAAAGACCATTAACTGCCTCAACCACCAGTAGCCATTTTTTAATGAAAGTGGTTGGAATAAAACAAGGGAAGATGGCACATGGGCTTTTCTCTCATTGGCCAAGCAATTTCCCCACCCTTATCCTTGTGAAAATCATGCCCCTTTCTCATTTTAGTTGCCGCAATCGTAGCTGGTCGGGTTCATTTAATTAATTATAGATGCATATTTACATGATGACAAGCATAATATATGCCGCATGCCCCGATATACCATCGGTGACAATTTAAATCCAAAACATAGCATAATCGATCAATGGTGGGGCCTTGGCCTTTAGCTCCACACCATGATCATTTACAACATATACATCATCATATACATCTAATGCAACGGGGTCAAAACTAGGGGTGTGACAGAATAAATTGACTCTTGGCCTTCCATATGCCTAGAAACGCTCCGACTCGACCCTTCACTTCTCATTGAGGGGCTATCTATTGAGCTACTTGGAAGCATTGAAGGAGGAGAACTTATGAGAGCAAAGCGACTATAGTGGATTTGTGCCCATGATTCTTGCATACTTCAATCTACATCCCTTTGTCCTTAGAGCATCCTTTGGTTCTCTTTCCCAAGCTTGCCTTGATATGGAGGATTGAAGTGGTGGAGGCCCAGGGGAGGACTCGGTTTCTCGATTTCGACGAGGTACCGATAGAGGTTGTCATTTGTATCTTTGTTTACATTTAATATAAATATCCATTTCTCGTCCATTATATGTGTAACTATGAATATTTTTATGCATGGATGTAGTTGCTTTGATTACATATTGGATTTGTATATGCTATAGTAGGTTTCAATACTTAATATATATCATGCTTGTATGTTTCGTTGTTGTTGAGAATGAAAGGTAGGTGCAAGTGTGATTGAAAGCTCAACGGGGATCTTCTATGAACATCCATAATAAGGCACGCTTCTCATCCCTTAGTGTTAGACTTGTTTATCTCTTTAGCATATTAGAAGTGGATCGATTTCTGGTGTCATATTGTCTGTTGTGGTCCACCCCAAGCCATAGGAAGTTTTCTCCGTAACAGATGATAAGCAACAAAATAATCTATTTCTCACAAAACATGGATTCCAAATTCTCTTGCGATGTAGCCTTGAAGGATTCTACTCATTAAACTTTTACAAAATAATTTACAAAATTTCAAGGTGCCAAAATCCCCTTGTTTGTCCCCCCCTTGCTCCCTTTTATACAATTAGAATATAATTTCCCAAGTCACATGAGTTTCTTTATTGGCAGTGATCACTATTCAACCTTGTTATTTAGTTCTTTTCATACATGAATATTCTAATTTTTTTATTATTATCTAGGACCAAGTTTACCATGAGCCTTGTCATATAAGTAGGTGAACCACACTTCATGTAGGGGAGAAATCCCCATGATATGCCTTAAGTGACCTCATAATTCACTGAATATTTTTTCACAAGATCCATCCCCCTCCCAAATGTATTGAGATGAGAGTTTATAAAATTAATATCTCTAGAGGGGGTAGTAATGTAGTCCTTGATTTCATCCTCAATAACCTTTGGTGTGATCCTAATGGAAATTTTCTTACTCCTTAAGTCCTCCTCTAAGTCATCTCTAGACTTCCTTTGAAGTCCTCTGCACATTCATTTCTCGTATAGGAGGAAGATTACATTGTTTTGTCACTTTATCAGTTGTTAAATGTCAGTGTTTGTAATTATTTATTGAGTTTGTGATATCTCTAATGAAATCCCAACTCTTTGACAGTTATTTAGTGCCACATAGTTGCATTCATTATCCGTCTTACTCATCCTTGGAAAGTCTCTAGGGGAATCATTTTCTTCTTCTTTCCATTTCTTGAGATTATCCATGCCTAGCTGAACTCCTTGTAGAATGGTCCGATTGTCTTGAATTTTTCTGATGAGGGTAAGGAATTGAGATGCATAGCCCTAGACTTCCTGCAAGTCCTTATACATTAGTGTTGGGGCATAATTCAATTAATCTTGGAGTTCAAAAGCATAAGTTTGGAACTTTAGGAAACTATTGGTACCAATTATGAAATGAGCTACATTTCTTTACAGTTTAATTATTTTATCTTTATATATTTTCAACTTATCCATCGTTTTTTGAACATTCAATTTCGTTGCTCACATGAAAGAAACTCTAACAGAAGTTATGGCAGCTAGATCAACGTGTATGTTTGTGATCACTTGTGTTTTTGTGGTCATAGTTGGTTGTGGGAGCCTAGGTAGTTTGAACTTATTACGCATATGTTTCACCATTTGTCTTTTGTTCTCATTAAAAATGAAATATTATAGGGATGCAATTGTTTTCGATTTTGATGGCGTGAAATTCCCCATTAACAAATCACGGAGAGGAAAGTACCCCGTATGATGCATGATGGAGGTGTCTAGAGGCACATCAAGGTTTCAGGTACTGACATCCATACGTTGGAATTTTTCATTTCTCTTATTTTATTATTCTTCTTTGGCTATTGCCTAGGCTTCTTATTGTGATTTAACTACTACTTCTACTTATTTTTGTGCTTTTGTTATTGTTCTTACCTCTTGTTTGGAACTAACATCAACTTCCTATTTAGAGTCTGCTCCTTTCCAGGGAACCTAATTTAGCTTTGACTCTCGCTTCTTCACTTGCTTTTGTTGCTACTCTATATTTCTTTGTCTATTTTCTTTTCACGGTGACATAAAATATTCCTTTACTTCCCTTACTTAATGCTACTTCATCTTGTGAAGTAGCCCTTTAAGAAGAAAAAAAAACTTCTTACCAAACTTCATTTTGGTATGGCCATTTGAATTTGCAAGTTTGTCAATGCTGGTAGACTATGTTCAAAGTATCATGTCTTTTAAATCTCTCTTCATCAAAAAGGAAGACATCAAGACATCAAGGACTTATACTTATTCTTTGACATCCTTAATGTTTGATATGTTGCATGGTCTGACAAAAATCAAAGAAGAGACCATAATGCTTTCTTTGTTATAGGGAGTATTAACCCCACTCCAAAAGTTTGATAGGCAATTTCCTATAGCATAAGTTTATATGATATAAACTTTGGAAGGAGAAGTGGGTTCTTTGTAACCCCACATATTATTATATAAGTGCCCTTCTCTTCCTAGCCACGTGTGGTATTGATTACTTGCACAACATTTTCTAACATACACTATTGATGGGGATTCTTACCCTTTTTCAACACCAAGTATTAACCCCTAAAAAGAGGCTCCATAGTCTCTTCTTTGTTTGGTATGGAGAAACCCACCAAATTTATTCCCAGATTACCTTTTAATGAGCTTTAAAGGTTTAAAAAGTGATTTTTTGGGTTTTTTTGTTGTTGTTGTTGTTAATTTTCCTTTTTTACCTTTTTACAAGCTTTATGATAATTGTAAAGAATCTATTATAATATAAAATAATAGACTCTTATTTATCTAAGCTAAAATGGAATCATATTCAAATATTTGGTTGAGTTTTAAGTGATTCTTGTTCACCAAGAAAAAGTTTTACAAAGTTTCACATAATTAATTTTGTAAAAGATTTAAAGAAGCAATTAACAACTAATGTTTATAACATTTTTAGGAAGGAAAGATTTTTCTAAGATAGTAATAAAGATAATGGTAGATATAATGGAATAAAAAGTCAAGCTTCTTATGAACAAGTTAGGCAATTCCTTTGAAGCTGAAAAAATTAGACTCCAATTGTTGGAGTGAACAAGAAATCATAGTGGCAAAAAACTTGGCCAAAACTCCCTTTTTGCATCAACTCTTAAAAAAGAATCAATTTCTTAAATGATGTTTTTGTTCTCAAAATCCCGATTTCCAAATATACAAAGGAAAAAAGCATTTTTCTTTTACAAATTGGTTCTTTAAACAGATCCAAAGGAATGGTTCAGAATAACTAACTTTTAACTCAATCTTGCCTTTAACTTAACTCGAGGTGAACTTGGGTTAAGTGACCTTCTAATTTCTTTTCATACTCTCCCCATTTTTCAAATTATTTGTTACAAATATTAAAACAAGGAAATAGATGTTGCTTGGGTTTGGTCATAAAGCTCGGAAGTTGTACTTGGTATCTTTTGATATATTTCTCCACTTTAGGCAAAACACATTGAGAGTTAGTAACCTTTTGGACCTCTTCAACAATGAAATTTTTGATATGTTCTTTTCCAACATGAGAGATATCTTGGAGTTCAGATTTGTGTTGGATTTGGATATATTCTAAATATTTAGATACTTCCTTAGCATCAAAGAAGTTTTTAGGTGGACCAAAAGGTGTGAAATGGTATTGATTGACCACATCTTCAATAAAGTGTCAAATTTTAGATTAACTCACCCATTCAACCTCAATTACACTCTATCCTTAACTATTCTCCCCAAGTATTTAACATCTTTCTCAAGCTCTTGTGCTAGCTTCTCATTAGCTTATATTCTTGGGCTTCTTTTTCCTTTCCTACTTTCTTTGTACTAATTGTATCTTGTTCTTTTTTTAGGTTTTTCTCCATATGATATTGCCGCTCTTTTAATCTTCTTTCAGTTTCTTCTTTAGAGGCTTGGAGTTTATCTTTACGTAGTTTCTTTTTTCTCCTTTGTCTCTTCATTATCCCCACTAGAAGATTCATTAGTTTCTTGTTGTGCTTGAATTTTTCATTTAAGTAAGACTTCACCTTAAGATTCAACATTCTTAAAGGGCTTTTAAATATTCCATTCCTCATGAGTATATGGCTAGATCAATCCATTTGACTGTAGTGTTTGACAACCAGCCCAAGTGGATCATGCCTTTTGATTTGACCTTGAGGGAATTTGTTCTCAAGCATTAATTAGGCTTGTTCATTGGTTGATTTGAAACTACTCAAACCCAAATTTCCAATATAGATGAGTTGTTGAAACATAAGCTTTCAATTTTATTTTTTCAAGGTAGCAGTGATTCCATGCAGTCACGAATTGCTAAGCAATTCTTGATAGGAATAGCCAATCCTGTACATGCTTTGGAAAAATATGGGGAGGGGCAATGATTCCATAAATTCTAATGTATGTGTAGGCTTCCTCCATAAACCAGCTTGAAATCATTTTTTATTGTGACATTAGCTTCAAGAGACATTCTTGGACACTCTTTGTTGAAGAATATCTTCAACAAAGGGGCAAGAGAATAATCACAAATTTAAAACATAGTTTCTCGTGTACTTTTTTCCCGCAACATCTAACAATACACATGGACATGAGTGCAAGTAATGTTCCGAGTCCATCCAAATTGAGGAAATGGATGATTGGCACATATAACATCCAAGAGATATGAAGACATATAAAATGTTTGAAAACTTCAACATCGTCCTTCTATGCCTGTTCAATATCTCAATGTATAACAAAAGACAATATTCCAACCCAATTGAAGATAATCCCTACTATAACAAAAAAATGAACCAAAGGGACCCAAGCATCCTTGAAAACAACACAATTTGGACAACCATATAATCTACACATTAAATTTCGAGATTTTTTTTTAGGGTAAATGCCATCATTTTTAGTCTGGCACCTTTTGCTCTCAACCCACCAGTTTTTCATAACCTTTTTCGTGTCATTTAGTTTATGGAATTTTTAGGGTGTAGTAAAGCAAATCCTTGGTATGAGAATAAGAAGAGATACGAAAAATGACAAATTGACATTGTCTCAGGGTGAGTACATAGAAAATATGTTGGAGAGGTTGATTCTTCAATTGCGACAAGAATGTGAGATGGTTTAATATTGGTTTTGGGACCAAGATTGATGAATTGTGTAGCTGAAGAGAATTCCTAGAGAATCGACGGTTATAGTAGTTGAGGACCCATGTAATCCACTAGATAGATTATTTTATATGGTGACAAGTTTGTATCAAGGTACAAAAGGAGGCATGGAAGAAGACAAGTCAAGAATATGTAGCAAGGGATGGTGATGGTGAAGTCACCATGAGACACATGGACAAACTTGCTCAATTTTTGCAATTGTATGTAAATGGGTATACGATTCTAAGACCTAGTTAGGCATGCATACCCATGGTAACTCACCGGTGAAGTCAGATGTTGACCTAGGTGATAGGGGGAGGGAACCTAGGGGATAAGGGGTGTATGGGAGATTCCTCAGTAAAAAAATGTTAGGGGGGTGGTGATTACTCAAAGTCAAGTTTAAATAGGTGATTGTTAGGTTAACCTTGACTCAATGAATGAGTCATTGAGCTAATCTCGGTTTGTGTCAAAGAAAATGGTATTTAGTATCCCATGGTATTTGGTCTCCCATCTTATTTGGTGGCCCATGGTATTGGCCCAAGGTATTGCATGTAATGAAGCCAATAAAGGGATTGGCATACTCCTTTGTAATGTGGCTTGGAGGTGAAAGGGTGAGCTCACTTGGCCCAGTTGGTCAGTTTTGGACAAGGCTAATGAAGATTCATTGTTGTCGGTTTTTCCTTTTGGGGTTTACTAGGGTATATTGGTATCTCTTAAATTGTTGCTTGTTATTTTATTGTCCTCTCAATATTATATGTATGTGTAACATACCCAACCCTAGAAAACACACCAAGGTTGGGTAACTGGGCTCTTTAATAAAGGGGATGGATGAATATAAGCTAAGCACATCGGAATAATACTCTTTAAGGTCAAGATAACATGCCAAACAACTTAAAACTTCTAAAACATTCAACCATTATGGAAGATTTCCCTTCCAATGCAACCTAGTTCTCCATTCTACATGCATTGTAGTGTAATGACACATGAATACATACATACCATAACCTTTTCATATGTTACCTGATTTTCATTACACCTATGGGAAACCACCCACAACCATCTAATCAACTAAATAAATTAGACTTACATTCCTTCACGGAACTGCATTTACGACTGTAACCATTCAACATTTCAACATTCTGAGGAATATTTTAAAAGACTAAATATAGCAGATCCTATAACAATAAATTCAGACTTCCAAACCCATCTCGGATCTAATCCAGTACAACCATACATGGCCATATGGTCTTCCCTCAAGATCAGTTTGTCCCGTGAACATAATTCCACAAAAGACTAACTTCTAACATCACAACAAAATCAACATTACTATCTTTCTTTAAACCAGGTTTATACATTAAATCGTATCATATTTAATACATGAAATTATCAATCTATAAACCCATGTGGGGCCTAATATGGGACATCCATATACGTCCATAAGGACTATCCAAATATCTAATATGTATTCGAGGGACTTATATCCCACTCAATTCACCAGCAGGGATACTTGTGAGAAAACGATTTATTTTACTCTTTGTTCTTGCTCTATCAAGGCTGAGAAGATGCTTGGTTCATTACCTGGTTACTAGGCTAGTTTACTTATAGCATGGAAGTTGCCACATAACCACAATGAATGAACACCCAATGCATAAGTTATGCGTGAAACACCTTTCCCTAACTATTGGTTGCATATAAGATATTGATATGCCTAGCTTGTATTACTCACTCCAACAACGAGTAAAATTTGCCCCAATTGTTTTAAAACACCCAAGCATAATTTATAAAAACTAGTTTGGCACTTCAAAATTCTCCCAGCAATTTATAAAATCGCCCAGGCACTTCATAATTCATCCAACAATGGAAAAAATGGCCCTTAAACATTTACATTTATCCAACATTGGTTAAAAATTATCTAGGCACATTTATATTCTTCCAGCAGTGCTAAAAAACGTCCCATGCACATTTTTATTCACCCAATAGTGCTAAAAACTGCCCCATGCTTATTTAGATTCCTCAAACTAGTGAGAAAAATAGCTAAGCGTATTTAATTTCATCCAGAAATGCCCCAATCATATTTAATTTCATCCAGCTAGTGAAAAAAATGCCTCATGCAGATTCAGAATCATCCAACAATGATTGAAACCACCTCATGAACTTGCAAATTATTTTGGAATTTATAAAAATGCCCCCACACTAATAAAACACCATGGGAACTTCTCAAATGATCCAACAACCAAATATGTTTAAAATATTCAATTTAGAAACTACTTAATGTTACACCCAAAAGTTGTCCTTATGCTCAATCCCTTGAAGTTCCCTGGCCAAAGCATCTTTTGGAGGAGCTTTTAGCTCAATCCTAGGAGGCCTAACACCCTTTTCCTTCTAACAAAGAGAATCAACCTTTTCTGACGCCTCTTTCCCACTTACAAGGTGTGCTAGTGACACTTGTTACCTGAGTACAAGGGGCGTCGACGACTCCTACTAGTGCACAAAGAACGTCAACATTGTTAAAGTGGAAAAAAGAGAAGATTTCTAGAACATTCTAGATGAAAGTCTGTGTGGAGGCTAATCCCAACTGCTTGGAGTAGATGGCATTCATACCCCTAGCCTCTATGGATGATCCCTCACCTTCCTCCAAAATAATCTCAACCCCTTTGGGCCCTCTTTGGCCTATATATACAAGCTTCATGGACCGTGATAGGAGAGGACCAAGAGAAAACCTTTATGCTATCGAAATGATTGTTGGTATAAGAGGTAAAGAGTGTGATTGTGAGTAAGATTTTTAGAGTTTGTATAGCTTGTGGTTGTGAGTCAAAAGATATCATGAGAACAAAGCTTCGACATCAAGGCTTTGGTTGTAGTTTTCTTCTCTTATTCTGTTAACACAAATGTGTTCCCCTTTCCCATGAATGATTTGTGTTGATCTCAGTTATTCATTACTTTTCTCCTTGACAATTAGTATAGATCATTAAATTATCTTGTTGCTTTCACTTTTGTATCTTGTTCCTTATATTCTTTTGCAGGTACAGTTGATCGTAAGAGAATCTACAAGGAAAGGATCACCTTCTCAGTGAAGTAAGAAAGCTTGGCATTCAAGTAGGTTAACCATCCAGGGAAAGGATGCATTGCCGTGAGTCTTTTGTTCTAGACCTACCCCATGTAGACTAGGGAAACAATCTTTGTCCGCCTTGATTGAGAATTTCGATAACACTTAAAATGTTCCAACAAATCTTAAATGCGATCCATTGGTCCATGCATTAAAACATAAATAAACTATTATTAAAACACTCAACAATTAATAAAATGAACCAGAGAAGTTAATCAAGCATATGATGGACACTGTAAATTTACCCTGGAAACCCAAATGGGAAAACCAACGTCGAATGATTGCTTATTATTTATTGGTAATCTATGGTTACAAGGCTACTTATGGCTCCCATGTGCATCCTCTTCTCCTCTCAACCAAAAGCCCTTTCTTAGTGAAAATGAATGAACAAATAGGGAGAACTTGGGTAACGAGAAGTATGATAGGCCTCACCTTTCATTTCCCATTCTCTTTGTTTTTCTCCTATTTCATTTTTATTTTCACATTTATTTCATTTTTCTTTTCTTGTCTTATTTACATTTTTGTTTTCCTTGTATTTGTTTTACCTATTGTATAACCTTTAATCGTTGCCAATTACATTGCTAGTAGTAGCATAATAATCATTCAAGAGTTCAGATCCATTTTGGATCACATCTCCCAATTAAGAGGCTTTTTGGTCTCCAAAATATCAAGGAAACCAAACTGAATCAATGTGCATTGTATTGACTTCTCTGGAAAGTGGGTTATAACTCTGCTTCTCAGCTACAGCTCTAACTCTGGCATGGTGGAGTTGGCTACTGGCTCTGGTCCTGACCATGGCTAAGATCTTGGTTCTGGCTCACTTGTTCTCACTGCAAAAGTTTTTTTGTTGATTCTCGTCTCTATGCAATCCTCTGATCTAAACTCTAGAGTCAACATCCATTCCCATCTCCCTCTTGGGCTTGGTGACGGTCCATCTTAGCAATTCAATGAGTCCAAGTCAAATGTTGGTCTCTATTTGTTCCTTTGTTGCAAAGGTCTACTCATTGAATTCTCTTTGAGCAATCTATAAATCCAAAATATTTAATCAGAATTCACTCCCATTCTCAGGATCCAAGTCTCTCACACTCTATTGCTTTGAAAGTAGTCCATCTTAGCAATCAATTAAGCCAAGTTGAATTATGGTCTCCTTTGGTTTATTATTGAATGCATGCAAAATTCATTCAACAGTAAAATTCCAATGAGCATATTCCATCACAAAATGAGGTATGGGATTCCCTCTTGAGATATGATCCATCACTCATTAGCATGGAAACAATTATGTGTTGATGATTCATTCTTCTACCAGTCTTCAATGATTAATACATCAATCCAAGCTTTAGATCCTTTTCTGATGTCTCATGCTCCCACTGAATTGTTGTTTACTTCATTAGTGAGGCTTACCTCTTGAACCATTATAAATGTGTGAACACTCTCTTCTCCTTGGGATGCCAAGGTAGAGATCTCTTCAACTTTTCTAATCTTCACTCTCCATACTTTTTTCTTGACTACACAATTAATAGGGTGAAACTCTGGATTAAGTTGCCAACATTTCTCTTCCCGATGTCCATTCAACTTGTAGTGGTGGAAAAAATTCTTATCAATGGATGGGCTGCTTGACATGCTTCTTTTGTAGATGTGATTTTGAGTCTTTTGTTGGTTTGTGGAAGTTTGCTTGCCATTCCTCTGCTGAAATAAACTTGGGTTGTGGAATGTGGCTTGTTTCTCCCAACAATATGTCATATAATGGCCTTTATTCCTGCAAAATTCACATACATCTGAGTACCAACAGTTAGCAACTTTGTGGCTGTTCTCCTTGCAGTAGTGAAAAATTTGGGATGCCTTTCCTGTTGCATACCTCCTGGCTTTCTTCTTCTTGTCTTGGATGGCATGCTTGTCACTTCTTCTATGTGATGGTGCAGGTTGGGTCTTTGATCTTCCTTCATTGTTCTTCTGCAATGTATCACAAGAAGGATTGAGTGGAAGTATGCTTACCTCTTCCTTCACTATTGTTCCTTCCCCTAATGGACAAGTGAATTGTAAGTTATCATTTTCCTTCACGAAAATTGTCTTGGTGTCCGTGGTATTTTTGTTCCTTCCATTGTAGCCTAAACCTTCATGTTTGGACCTCAGTTCAGCTATAATAGGCCTCAAGTTTCCTTGATTTCTTTTTCCTATCCCTTATTTATGATAGCCCATTTTCCTTAGTAGCTTAGAACCAATTCCTTTGGTATGTTTCTCAAATTCACCATAATTCTCTTTAGAAATGTCCATGGAAGGTGAGCTTACTAGAATTGTCTCAGTCAATATGTTGGCTTTGGAAATCGAATTGGAAGGTTACCTAACTTCTCATTGGTCTTGAATATCCTCATGTAGATTTTCCAATGCCTTCTCTTTCTATACCAACTCCTCATGATTAAGTCTATCCTCATGCCAACTATCTAGTTGTGTGAGTTTCTCTCCCATTTGCAAGAGCTACAATATGTTATTATCCAATTCCTCCCTCATGGTAGTGAAGGATTATTGGTGTGTGGAAAGTTATTTTTCCAACTCCTATGCTTTTTGCCTCCAATACCTACTTTCCTCTTGGATCTATCTATTGAATTCTTTGAGCTCTTCTAGATTCTCTCTCTTCAATTTTTTCCCCATGGTGAAATCTTCTATATTCTCCAAATTCTGGAAAAGTTGTGTCACGGTCAAGGATAGAACTTCTCTGATACCATATGATCCATAATCAAGGGACTTATAGCCCACTCAATTTACCAGCACAAATACTTGTGAGAAAATGATTTCTTTTACTCTTTGTTCTTTCTCTAACAAGGATGAGAAGATGATTGGTTCATTACCTTATTACTAGGTTGGTTTACTTATGGCATGGAAAGTACCACATAAACACAACAAATGAAAATATCAGTGCATAAGTTCTGCTTGAAATGCCTTTCCCTGAATATTGGTTGCATACAAGATATTGAAATGCCTAGCTTGTATTACTCACTCCAACAACAAATAAAATTTCCCCAATTGTTTTAAAAACCCAAGCATTTAAAAAAAATGGTTTGTGTTGAGAATATAGTTGTCATTGATGTCAAAGGTGTTCATGAATGACAAAGGAAATATACAGAGTGACGAGTGAAGAGAGAGTGTAGAGACTGTGTGAGATCAAAATTGTCTGTGAAAAGCGCCGCAGGAAGGAATTAATCATTCCACTGATCAATTCAACCATAGATTCGAAAGATCGATGATGCAAAATGGAGAGTTTCTAAAGAGCGTGTATAGATCCATGGTTTAGGGCTTATGCGGAATGATAGAGTCCACCGTCGATCTGGATGTGATGGTCCTCATTCATTTCATTGATTTAACTAGCAAGCTAGTTAACATTATGATAGGAGCAGAATTCCATTTACAATGAAAACTTGGACGGATGGGATTAAATCCATAAGGAGATCGACGGCGGTGAAGGATTTTTGCATAAAGAAATGAATAGATCTATAATCCACATTAGATCGTAGATCAACGGTCAAGATTGAACCCGCAAAGAAAACAACAGTTCATAAGAAAAGCAGAAGTCAGAGAATCATGAAAATACTTTGGAAAACATCAAAGTTTCGCTGTCCAAAATCCGGAAGATTGACAGTCCGAAAAACAACCGCATAAGATTGACGATGCGGAAGAAAGAATATGAAAAGCAGATTGGTGGAGAATAGTGAAAGAAACGCTTGATTTTTTGAGAACCTGCATTCTGCAACCCACGATCTGGAAGATCAACAGTCACATAAGAGACCGCAGGAGATCAAGAGTGTGCAATGGTTGAGGCAGAAAGCTAAGTGCAGATGCAGAAATATTAGTACGGAAAGCGGAAACCTTGAAATGGCATTTTGGAAAATTCATAAACCTGCATTTTGCTATCTGTATCTTATCTAAGATCAATGGTCATGGAAGAGCCCGAAGGAGATCAACGATGCAGGATAGTTGAGGTGGAAAGCTAAGTGTGGAAAGACATTTTGAGAAATGCCATAGTTAGGTGATCAACGACTCAGGATGGTTGCGGAAATGTAGAATGTGGAAGGTCCCGACTAGAAGATCCATGAAGAGGCACGATCAATGAAATGGCGTAAAGGTGAAGAGATGTGTCCACATGAAATGTGAAGGTATATATTGATAGAATAGTTGAAGGAAATAACTCATCTCTATAATTGTGAATGACAGAGTCCAAGAAGTGAATAGTAGACTGATAAAAATTAGTCGAGGGTGGCAGGGTGGCGCTAGGGCAGGCTTTAAGTTTGCAAAGGTTGTTGTAGCATCCTTGCCTGTTGTAGCAGGCAGAAACCCAGGGTGTTGGAGCATCCTTGTCTATTGTAGCAGGAAGAAACCTAGGGTGTTGGAGCATCCTTGTTTGTTGTAGCAGACAGCAACCCAGGGTGTTGGAGCATCCTTGTTTGTTATAGAAGACAAAAACTCAGGGTGTTGTTGCATCCTTTATGTAGCAGCAGATAAAGCAATTTTGTAGATTGATCTTATTAATGATTTTGAATTGGTGGTTTCCTCTTTGAAGTTTCCACGATAAAATTTGTGTCTTAACCTGTTTGATTCATTTTGTGTTTTATTTTTAAAAGAAAAAGACAATAATGATTCACCCCCCCTCTCAGTATTGTGGGATAATCCAACAATTGGTATGCAGGTTCCTTCACTACAACTTAACCACTGGAAGGTAGATCCTATTTAAAACCAACTATGGATCAACAAGAAGGTTTAGCCACCAACAGACCTCCATAATCCACATGAGAAAATTATGCATATTGGAGTGTGAGGATGAAGTGTCATCTGATGTCCCTTGGATGGAAGGTTTGGGTAGCAACAGAGAAAGAGTATAAAATAGATGACCAAGCACCTACAGACGTAATGGAGCTAGGGAAATATGAGGGTAATGCAAAAGCATTAAATGCCATCTTGAGTGGATTGACAAACACTATATTTGTGAAAGTCATGTAATGCAAAACTACCAAACAAGCTTGGGATAAGTTAAAGTTTATCTATGAAGGGGCATCCAAGGTCAAAGAATCCAAGCTTCAGACATATAGAGGGTAGTTTGAGAGCCTAAAAATGAAATAAGAAGAAAACATTGGAGAGTAGATGAAGTTGTAAATGTTATTAGAGGTCTGGGAGGAAAATTAAACGAAAGAGAAGTAGTTGATAAGGTACTAAGAACATTGCCAATGAAGTATGACTCAAAAGTATCCATCCTATAAGAACAAGATGATCTTGAAGTTGTGACAGTAGATGAACTACATGGAATGCTCAATGCATATGAGATGAGAACATGACTAAATGAATCCTCAAGAAAAGAAGCAGCATTTAAAGTCTCATCCAAGAATCAATTAGAGAACCTAGATGATGAGGAAGCTCTTTTTATTTAAAAACTTTAGAAGGGTACTCGTAAATATAAAGGAAAGTTACCCCTAAAATGTTTTAACTGTGGAAGAATTGGACATTTTGCTTCAAAATGTACTTACCCTAAACAAGATGATAGTGATGAGAGATAAACCTCAAAATTCAAAAAGGGTAAAATAGGAAACAAGAAGAAGTCCTATGAGAAAAAGAAAATTGTCTACGCCATGGAAGATAGTGAAGATGCATATACAAGTGAAGATGAGGAAACTAAAATTCTATTCATGGGTATTGACACTCAAGCTTCAAATAGTGACTCAGATGTAGAAGGTGAAGTAGAATTAAGAGTTGAACTTGTTAGCGCTCTTAAATAACTTGAGAAATGCAGGAAAAAGAACAAACAATCAAGTCATATCATTAGTGAGTTGGAAGCTCAACTTCTAGATGCCAAGAGGATTGAGGAGGACCTAAACCCGCAGCTCAAAATAAGAATACAAGAATATGAGAGACTTGAAGAAGAGATCATACAATTCAAGAAAAAGCTTTATGAATGATCTATCAAATCAAAGTTGGAGAAGAGCTAGAGGATTCTAGATGACATCTCGGAATAGCCAAAGAGCATAAAGTGATAGGTCTGGCTTGGGTTTTAACAAAGAAAAGAAACCAGAATGTTTCTCTTTCACTAATCAAGGAGGAAACAAGAAAATTTGTGCTGAATCACTAAAGAGCCCAGTTAAAAAAAAGGAGAGCAAGAAATCTTCCCCAAACTCTCAAGATATATATATATGTGTGTGTGTGTGTGTGTGTTTCCCAAGAGACCAAAAAAACATCTACATATATTTTTAGGTCATTGTTACTCTTGTAATAACTTTGGTCATAAAGCCTTGAGTTGCAGAGCTTACGGGAAGGTTCCTGAATACAAGAAGAAGTCATAAAGCAATAAACCAAAAGGAAATCATAACCCTTTTATACTTCTTCAAAAATATGACATAGAGTGTTACAAATGTAATAACCATGATCATATGGCAAGAGATTGTAAACTGATGACTCCTACAAGGAAGACTATTGTAATTAAGTCTCAAGACACAAAACAAAAGAAGTATTGGAGGGAAAAGGAAGAAAAGGAAAGTTCCATGATTGCTCTATGTGCAACAGAAAATCAAAACCTATGGAACATAGATAGTGGGTGTTCAAAACATATGATCGGTGACCCAAAAAAATTCAAAACACTAAAAGATAATAAGGGTAAAGCCACTTTGGAGACAAATTGTCTTCCAAGATAATTGGAAAGGAACAACTATTGTCAATAACAAGATCAAAGTAGAAAATGTATTTCTAGTAGAAAATACCAAGCCTAATCTTCTTAGTTTAAGTCAAACATGTGATCAAGGGCACATCTGTATTTTTGACTTAGAGATATGTGAGATCAAGAAAAACGACTCGAGAAGAGTTGTTGGCACTGCTATAAGAAATTCAAACAATGTATACATCCTAGAAAATGAAAATCAATGCCACTTAAGTATGACTGATGAAAATTGGTTATGGCACAGGAGGATGAGACATTTAAATTTTGATAATCTTGTCAAAATAAGTAAGAAGGAAGCTGTAAGAGACTTTCCTAAAATTGTAAAACCCCTAAATTCAGTTTGTAGAAATTGTCAACATGGGAGGCAAACTAGAGCCAGTTTTAAAACAAAAGAACATATGACTTCACATCCTCTGGAAATAGTGCACACAGATCTCTGTGGTCCAACAAGAACTAAAAGCATGCAAGGAGAATATTATTTCATGTTGCTCATTGATGATTACACAAGGATGACTTGGGTGACATTTCTCAAGGAAAAATCAGAAGATTTTGAGAAATTCAAAATCTTCGAAGCAATGGTTGAAAATGAGACACATATGAAAATCAATTGTCTTAGATCCGACAATGGGGTAGAGTTTACTTCAAATGAGTTCAATGAGTTTTGTGAGACACATGGAATTAAGAGACAATTTTCAGCTGCAAAGACTCAGCAAAATGGTGTTGTTGAAAGGAAAAATAGAACAGTCCAAGAAGCTTCCAGAACAATGCTTAATGAAGAAAAGATGTCAGATGCATATTGGAAAGAAGCAGTATACATAGCTTTCTATATACTTAATAGAGGAAAACTCAAAGTGAAAAAAGACAAAACCCCTTATGAACTATGGTATGGAAGACCAACCTCAGTCAAATATTTCAAAGTATTTGACAGTAATTGTTACAATAAAAGGAACAAGGACGACCTTGGAAAGTTTGACTCTAGGACGGATGAAGGAATATTTCTAGGATATTCATCCACCAAGAGGGCATATAGATGTTACAATAAAAGGTTACACAAAATTGTAGAAAGTGCAGATGTGAGAGTAGATGATATAAAACCAAAAAGAGGAAGAAGAAATGATAGTGTGGAAAATACAATTGATGAAGAAAAGGGAGACTTGCAAGAGGATGAAAATACCCATGACGAAGAAGAAATAATAGAAAAGGAAGATACACAGGAAAGTGAAGAGGATTCACCAAGACCTGATACAAAAACTCCATCTAGAAGGATACAAAAGAATCATCTAGAGACACATATTGTTATAGCTGATTTTAACACACATGGTGAATCACACTTTTATGGCCTTCCCTGTCCCTATGTAGACTCCTTAGACCCCATGGACCATTTTTGTTCCTTTGATGTTTCCTAGATCATCCCTAAAAACATGCTTAAATTGCCATATGCGACTTTTAAACCCTTTATCGCGTATATACACAGATTTGACCTCTAAAACCGTGTACATCGGGATGTGTGCAAAAGGCCAAATTCTTTTGAAGTTTTCCTTGATGTGGATCCGACTCACTGGTCTCCTAGCCTTCCATATGCCTTGAGATCGCTCAGATTCGACCTTTCATTACCCCATTGAAGAGCTTTATAAGGAACCCTTTGGATACATTGAAGGCATATGAGGAATTGAGAGCAAGAAAACTATAGTCCATTGTTGCCGAAACTTGTGCTTGATCTACATCCCCTTTGTCCCTTGGAGCACTTTTGTGTTCTTCCCAAGCTTTCCTTTTGCTTGTGAGCTTGTTATCGAGAGATGGAGGATTGAAGTGGTGGAGGCCCAAGTGGGGCACTCGGTTTCTCCGATTTGCAGACATGCCGACAGAGGTTGAATTCATTGTAATCTCTGATTTTATATTAATAGAAATATCTTTTCCTGTCCAATAATGTGTGTTTGAATGAATATTTTATCCATGGATGATTTCAAATGCTTATATGTTATTGATTATATATTCTAGAGTAGAGCTAACACAATTATATATAGCATGCTTGTCTTGTTTATTGAATGTTGAGGAAGCAATTTATCAATTCAAGCTGGAGTTGTAAAGCTCAACGGGGATCTACATCAACCGTCTGGAATAAGGTACGAATCGAGATCCTTTAGTGTTAGTTGTTTGATTTCTCTTGCATATAGGAAAGGATTCATTTCTAGAGTTAAGCTGTCTATTGTGGTACCCCAAGCCATATGAATTTCTCTCCGTAACAGTATTGGCGACTCCGTTGGGGACTTCCCAGTAGTTATCCTTTGGGGTTTTTTTATCGGCATTCAATGTTCTTGAATTGCTCTTATTTCTCTGTATTTGTTTTGGGTATGGGGGCATGTTTTCCTGGTAGTGTCTAATTGGTGTGAAGTTTGTCTCATCTTGTCTATTTGCATTTATTTTTGTACATTTCTCTTCCTGTATGCAAGTTTTTAACTCACAGTCGCATATACATGCGGCTTTGACTGCTATATTCATGTACATACGCAGGTTTACTGCGAGCAATCGCGTATGCCCTTAGTTTTGCCTTCTAGAGGAAGATTGATTGTTGCTGGGTGAATTTTGATGATTGCTGAGTCTCCTTTGATACTACTAGAGTCTGTATACACCTCTGTTTGTGACCAGAGACTGTTTTTTTTAGGGTAAATTTATTTTTTGAGAATGTTCTTGTCATTGCATTTTTTATTTTTTGTTTTGGGATCAGTGCATTAGATTTATTTTACCTTAGTACTTTGTGTGAGTGCTGTTTGATTGTGCTTGCTGAGTATGGGGGTAGTAGAATCATTCTTTTGCTTTAGTATCTCATTTTTATTCAAAAAATCCAAAAATATTTGCTTCTTTGCATCATTATGCATTGCACTTTGCATTTCTCATGGTACTTGCACTAGATTTCCTTAGAGTATTGTTATAGGTGATTTCACCTCTCCAGGTGAATCACACTTTGTATGGCCTTCCCCTGTCCCGCTACAGACTCCGTAGACCCCATGGACCATTTTTTGTACTTTGATCTTTCCTTGACCATCCCTAAAAACATGTGAAAAATGATACACGTGACTTTTAAACCTATAAGCGCGTATATACGTGGGTTTGACCACTAAAACCGCGTACATTGGGATGTGTACAAAATCCAAATCCTTTTGGAGTTTTCCTTGACATGGATCCGACTCATTTGACTCCTGGCCTTCCCTATGCCTTGAGATCGCTCGGATTCGACCTTTCATTACCTCTCTGAAAAGCTATATAAGGAACCCCTTGGTACATTGAAGGCATAAGAGAGAATTGAGAGTAAAGAAACTATAGTCCATTGTTGCCGAAACTTATGCTTGAGTCTGCATCCCTTTTTCCCTTGGAGCACTGTTGTGTTCTTCCCAAGCTTGCCTTTTGCTTGTGAGCTTGTTATCTAGAGATGGAGGATTGAAATGGTGGAGGCCCAAGTGGGGGATTCAGTTTCTCCGGTTCATAGACGTACCGACAGAGGTTGTATCTTGTAATATTTGATTTATATTAATAGAAATATCTTTTCTTGTCCAATAATGTGTGTTTGAATGAATATTTTATCCATTGGATTATGTCAAATGCTTATAGATTATTGATTATATATGCTAGAATAGATCTAACACCATGATATATAGAATGCTTGTATTGTTTACTTGTTGTTGAGGAAGTAATATATCAATTCAAGCTGAAGTTGGAAAGCTCAACGGGGATCTACTTCAACCATCCGGAATAAGGTACGAGGTCTGATCCTTTAGTGTTAGACATTTAATTTCTATTGCATATTGGAAAGGATTGATTTCTGGAGTCAAGTTGTCTGTCGTGGTACCCCAAGCCATAGGAATTTATCTTCGTAACAAGTATTAGTCAGGATTTCATATAGGAATGATTGCATTTGTCATTTGAAGAAAAATTTTGCATTTCACGTAGTAGCATGCCCTGTTTTTCATTCGACACAATGCATTTGCATTGATTTTTAGGTGTGCATTTTACTTCATGTTGCATCATAACACCATTGGTTGCACGGACATCTACCTCTTTTGAGTAATAAATCCAAATAAAATCAACACTTAATTAAAATGGATTACACTATTTTCTTTGATAGGGTACACCAACAAGATTAGGTTTTAGGGTCTTGGAATAGTTCATTATGAGTAAATTCTCCAAGACCACTAAAAAACAACATGTATGTGTCTGTCTAGGTGAGAGTGTGAAATTCCTTGGTATAATTAGTGTTTCTCAGGATCCTCCTCTCAAAAGGGAGTTAAGCACGAGGCAATGTGAGTGGTTATTGATTGGGATGACCCCTAGTAATAACTGAGTAGCACTGAAGATATTTCCAGGATTGTATTCGTATCTGGGGGCTCTTTCGAGAGTTTCAGGCTTTCCTACCCTGCCCATATGGTCAATCCTGCCTGCGACTGTCTGCTTGAGCATTGATTATATTGAGGTGACCTTAGTTTCCTTACCTAGGATATCGAGGGGGTACTTTGCAGGGGTTATTCTACGGGTGTCTCGGCCAGGTTGGCGTCAGACAACACAGTCGCTTTACATGTTGAAGCTGAGGGCCACAATAATTGGTTACAAACCTCTGCTTGTTGTGTATGCGAGTCTCAAGCCTCTCCTAGGCGAGACATACCTGCTTCATTCGGGAGCTCACTTATCCTACCCTTGATTGCTTGTGTTTGGATTTATATTTTATTAGTGCATGCTTTGTGCACGTTAGCTTGCCTAGGGTTTCCGTAATTAGTGAGTCTTTTGCATTTTTTGAGTCATTGTGGATTCAGGTGCGGCTCCTTGCCATTCTCGTCGTTTAGCAGGACTTCTACCTTCTACATCTCCTCCTCCTTTGGGAGAGAGAAACACATAGTCTAGGCAGACCATTTCACACATTGATTCACACACGATGGGAGATCATGAAGATGGTATTCTTGAGTTGTCTTCTCCACCTCAAGTGGAGGACGGAGAGTTTACTCCTACATTTGATCCTTCACCTGATATGCCTGCACATTATGGGTTTGATCCTTCACATGAAATACCTACTCACTCTAGCTATGATCCCTCATTCATAGGTCACTGGTATTGGATGTTGGGCGACGAGACTCATCATGAACCCGTGCGCACTAGTTATGGTAGTTATGGTATGTCTGGTATCCCTACACATGATCCGGCATTTCATGTCGAGTCAGAGTTTGAGCTTAACACTACGCCTGGGGACAATCCTATTCCTTACCATGCGGAGAGGTTTGGGAGCACGAGTCACATTGCACCTTCCATCCCAATAGTGGAAGCTACATCACATATTCCTCCTAGACCTGGTGTTAGTAATCCTATTAGGATACCAGAACCTCTACGAGTGACTATAGGGAACACCACGTACATAATTTCACATGTCCCTTCGTCCTCTATTCCTTGTTCTTTGAATGCTATTCCTCCCCCTCATTCATGTGGTCCTTCGGGCCGGAACGTTGCTACGAGTCATGTCCGTACTGCTGCTACTCGCACAGTTGTGTCTCAGAGTCAAGTACCTCTTGTTGTTTCGGGAGGTCGTATTCCTACTTCTGGAGGTCATGTTACTACTTTCGGAGCATATATTCCTACTTATGGAGTGTCTCATGGGACATCTCATGGGATGTCTTATGGACCTTATCTAAATGGGACGCAGTATGGACAGGGTCATTCACCTTATCAGTACGGGTATCAACAACCCGCCTACTCTCTGAATTATCGCTTCGTAGCCCCACATAGTCAAGGTACACCACATTATGGTGATTCCATGCCACCCTACATGGGTCAAATGGGAGGAGGGAACTATTGCTAAGGCCATGGTGGTTACAGTAATCAAGCTTATGTGAACCAAAATTATTAAGGAGCGGGGCATCGACCTGCTCATCCTAGGCTCCATTTCCTCACAACGCTAAATATTCCTGACTTGTCGAGACTGATGAACGATCCTGTATCTCATGACCCGGCTTGGCTGGCTGTCCCTAATAAGCTTCCCTCGGACATTCCCAAATTCGAGGGCAAACCAGGAGAAGATCAGAGTGAACATGTTAGCACATTTCACCTATGGTGCTCTTCAAATTCCTTACACGAAGATTCGTTCCGTTTAAGGTTGTTTCAACGCACCCTTATAGGGCCTGCCGTGAAATGGTATATAGAGTTAACTAGGGGAGCATTCACGTTGTTCGATGACCTAGCTATGACTTTTCTCAACCACTTCCAACTACCAATGCATTATGACGTTGGTACGAAACTCTTCTCGACATTTCGGAAGGATAAAGCCACGCATATCTCGGACCATATCCAAGAGTGGCGTAGACGAAAGAGATTGATTAAAGCCTTCATACCGCCAGAATTTCTCCTCGAATGGTTCCTTAAATCATTACTGCCTTATATAGCGAAGGATGTTTCTACATCCGGAGTTTAGAACGAGGAACAAGACAAGTTTTTAGGGCATAGGAATTAGACTTGATTTATGCTCAATCTGGTTTGTTATATGAGATCATTCATAATGCTCTGCGTTCTAGTTTCGACCCTAAGGTTAAACCTGGACCACATGCCGATGGCATTGTTGGTTGTACGAGTTCCAAACCTACAAATTCGGTTGTGAAACAGGTCAGTCAATTATCTATCAACCAATCTGCCTTGGGACAAGCTACAACTTCATCTCAACCCACCCAAACGGCGAGTGTGCTTTCGGTACAATCGTCAGACCAGAAGGGTAACCAGCAACCTGGAAGGAATAAAAAGAAGGGTAAAAACAATCATAAGGGTGGGAATAGGAATGAAAATTCCAACTCTAATGACAAGAACGCCCGAAATGTTGGGGGGGACAAGCAGCCTAAACGTAAGGTTAAGTTTCCTTGCAAGTTGTGTAAGGATGACCACCTCACTCACTTGTGCCCTCGGATTGATGAAGCATCGAGATTCATAGCGCAGGGCCCAGCTGTGCTGACCAACCCTTTACCTCATAATAAAAACATGAACTCGAGGACCCATGATCAGTCTAGTGGTGATCAAGATCTGTCGGAGACTAGTGGTCATGGTTGCATCAACATGGTCCATGCTACTAAGGTTGTGACTCGTGCAAAGGACTATGGTTCATCACAACCTGACCTTGGAAAGGAACCTGATCCACCTAGGAGTCCTTTGCATATTGAAAAACCTATGGATAAACCTGAAGTTGCACTCGCATTCCTAAGGGAGTCCTTAAGCATTCAGGGCACAATCCTAATGCCTGAGCCGCCCAGAACTATTCTGTTGTCGAGGATTTGGGCCACACTCCTTGTGTGATGTCTGCACTTGAAGTATTTCAGAGTTTTCCTTCACAAAGGAAGGCTCTGCTTTCTACCCTAGGTGTGAACGATGATAATTATTCCTCTATGATCGAATTTGAAACCGTGGGACTTTAGCCTCACTTGCCTTACTATGTGTCTCTCTTGATTCACGTAGAATGTCTAAACATGACCGTCAAACACGCTGTGATTGACGAAGGTGTTGTTGCTTCCGTGATGTCTTTGGTGTGTTGGAAGGGTTTGGGTTCCCCCGAGTTGTCTAAATCTGGTACCATGTTGACTGCTTTCGATGGAAGATCGTTTTGACCGCACGACATTCTTCCTTCTTTTAAGGTCCGTTTGGGGGGGGAAGATCGTTGCGATAGAGGTCGAGGTGGTTGATTGCGCCCCTTGACTACAATTTGTTGATAGGTAGGAATTGGATGTATAGTATGCAAGTTGTAGCTTCTTCTCTATTTCGAGTTGTATGCTTTTTGTTTAATAGGAATATAGTTACGATTGATCAAACGTCATTCAAGAATCCGCTGGTTACCGCATCTTCGGGAGCTTCCATCCCGATTGTAGAGCACTCTTAGTTGGCAACTGGGAGTGTGGGTGTTGGCATGTATCCATCCCTTATGGGAAGCTTTAATTGTCCTGCACCTATCCTTATGATAGGGTCTAGTCCCAGTGAGGCTTCATCATCGGTAATATCAGTGTCTTTTCGTACAACATATATGGAAGATCCTTGGATTCTTCCTACACCGAGTCCTTCGAATGAGCCCATCGAGATGGACATGTCGTTTCCTGCAACTATGATAGCTTATCAAGCTAATATTCCATGTGTTGTAGACCCTAGTCCTTCCTCTTCACGGACAGAGGAGGAGGACCCGTATGTACTGCCTGCATGGGTGGTTCAGTCTTCTCACACACAGGACTACCTTGATAGGGTTTTTCCTTCTGATGAGGCTATTATTGAGGCCATGTCTAGGGTTGAGCCACCTTGGGAAGAGTTGCATCATAGATCTTATTTTCTTCCCGAGCTTGACCGTTTGGAGTGTAAAGACTATAGGGGGATTCTTACTGAGAGAATTGGTAGTCGCATGGTTCCGTTAAGCTCTCCTGGTCCGA
This sequence comes from Pseudotsuga menziesii, assembly GCA_001517045.1. NCBI lineage: Eukaryota > Viridiplantae > Streptophyta > Pinopsida > Pinales > Pinaceae > Pseudotsuga > Pseudotsuga menziesii. The sequence goes on along the minus strand of LPNX011044091.1, from coordinate 368,737 downwards.
TGGCTGACGGAAACATGGCGAATATATCTCCTACCATATTTATCAATATCTCTCATGATCCTAGCAAGATTGAGAATGTCTATTTTGGGGCATAATGTTACCATGCTGAGATTCAAGAGTAAACCGAGTTGTTTAAAGAATTTCGTGATATCTTTGCTCAGTCTTACGATGAAATGCCAGGTATCGACCCTCGCAATGTTGAACATGAGATTAAAACTTACCCCAATGCTAAGCCTGTTCGACAACGCTTGCGTGCGGTGAATCCTAGGAAAACACCCGCGATTAAGGCTGAGATAAAGAAGCTATTAAATGTCGGTTTTATCTATCCTGTTCCCTTGACAGAGTGGGTTTCAAACCCCGTTTTGGTTGATAAGAAGCAGGGAATGATTCGCATATGTACTGATTTCCATGATTTGAATCATGCCTATCCTAAGGACAATTTCCCCACACCGTTTATTGATCAAATTTTGGATGAGTGTGCGGGAAGCGAGGTATTTTCCTTTATGGACAGCTTTTCCGGATACAATCAGATACAAATTAAACCTGAGGACCAACATAAGACTGCCTTTATTTGTCCTTGGGGAACCTTTGCATATCGGAAGATGCCTTTTGGCCTTAAAAACACCGGAGCCACTTTTTAGCGAGCTATGACCTTGATCTTCCATGATCTCAAAACGATTATTGAAGTCTTTTTGGATGACCTTGCTGCTCATTCTCGCATGAGAATGTGTCATTCCTACCATTTGAGATTAGTGTTCAAAAGGTGCCGCCATTATTTGGTCAGGTTAAATCCTCACAAGTGCATCTTTTGCGTGAAGTTTGGTCACTTATTAGGATTCATTGTCTCCAACGAGGGTATAAGAGTCGACCCTTTAAAGGTTGAGGCAATACTTCAATTGTCTCCCCCGAAAAACATTAGACATCTTCAATGTTTGCAAGGCATGGCAAACTTCTTACGAAGATTCGTCGTGAATTTTTCCAATTTGACTAGAGGCTTTATGCATCTTTTGAAGAAGGACACTACCTTTTGCTAGGATGAGTGAGCCCAGGAGTCCTTTGATGTGCTTAAATGAGCCTTAGCATCGGCCCCGGTGATTAGTCCACCCAACTATAGCCGTGACTTTCTACTTTATGTGGTCGCGTCCATGGAGACGATTGGTATGGTTTTGGTTCAGGAGGATGAGGAGCTCCAAGAGCATGTCATATATTATCTGAGCCAAAACCTCATTGATGTGGAGATCTGTTATTCCCATGTGGAGAAGCTTGCCTTAGCTACCGTCAATGCAGTTCAAAGATTGATACACTATATTCTCCTTCGCCAGACCTTGGTGGTTGCCCATGTCAATCCATTTCAGTTCGTCCTCACTAGAAGGATGATAGGGGGGAATTCTAATAAGTGGATTGTCATCCTGCAAGAATTCGATCTCGAGTTTGTTTCGGAAAAATCGAAGAAATCATTGATTTTTGCAGAGCTTATATCTGATTTCTCGAGTGAGGAGGAGGAGGCTTGTGAAGATACGTTTTTCGATGAGCACATCTTCTTGATTTCAACTTTGTATCCATGGTATGGGGACATTATCATGTATTTACAAACATTGAAGGTCCCTACTCACCTCTCACAGGATGAACGACAATGATTACATCACGTATCCAAGAATTACCTCATAGTGGATAACACATTGTACTGCCATGCAGTAGATTCCATTTTACGTTGTTGTTTAACTCATGAGGAGGCTGATCTTGTGCTGAATGATTGCCACGGAGGGGCGTGTGGTGGTCATTTATCTGGGCTTTCTACAAGCCAAAAAATATTGAGAGTGGGTTATTTCTGGCCGTCGATCTTTAAAGATTGTGTCAATGCGATCAAGAAGTGCCACCCTTGCCAGGTGTTCGCATGTAATATGCGCTCGTGTCTTGCCCCGTTACATCCCATTATCACTGTCGGTCCCTTCACTAAGTGGGGGCTTGATTTCATGGACTGCAACCCAGCTTCACCCGGGGGGCATCATCATATTATCGTGGTTGTTGACTACTTCATGAAATGGGCTGAGGCTATTCCTACAGTTAAATCCGACGGTGAGACAGCCGCACACTTCGTATTCAACTAGATTATTACTTGGTTCGGTATTCTGAAAGAGCTTGTCACTGACCATGGTAGGCACTTTCAGAATCACATGATGGAAGAGTTGGCCTCGAAGTTAGGGTATAAGCAGGAGCATTCTTCTTCTTATTACCCTCAAGCGAATGGACAAGTCGAAGCAGTGAATAAATCACTCAAGTCTATTCTCCAACGAACCGTCGCAAAAAGCAAGACTAATTGGCATATTATGTTATATCCTGCTTTGTGGGCTTATATGACCGCGGTTAAGACTACCACCAGTTTTTCTCCATATCAGCTTGTACATGGAGTGGAGTCTGTATTGTCGGTTGAGTGCGAAATCCCTTCTTTGAAGCTAGCCGTAGAGCTCTTACCGGACACCTCTCCATTGGAGGAATGTTTGGTCCATTTATAGCAGCACCGAGATGCTTTAGTGGCTCTAGAAGTGAAAAAGCATCGTGTTAAGCTCCAGTATGATAAATCTGTCCATCCAAGGAGGTTTAGTGAAGGAGATTTGGTCCTTTTGTGGGATCAAGCTAAAGAACCCTTGGGGGCAGGCAAATTCAACCCCATGTGGCATGGTCCTTACATGGTTAAACGTGTGTTAGAGAAGGGCGCTTATGAGCTAGTAGATTATGAGGGGATGGCCTTGGCGGAGCCTAGAAATGGGTTCTATCTTAAAAAATACTATGCATAACTTTCAGCCAGGGCTGACTATTGTATATTATTGTACAACATTTTGCATGGTTAGGTCTTTCTTATGATGATTGGGTTTGTTGATTAGCTTCCATTTCTTATGGCATATGTCAATGGAGTCTTCCATATATATAGGATTCACGGATGGTGCAAGCCGTCACACTATACACTGAGCCTCTGTTGCTTGGGTGATTTATACTCCTACGGGTCAGGTATTGTCTTCAGGAGGCATATGTTTACGGCCCTCTTCAAACAATGTTGTTGAATATAGTGTCATTATCGAGCTTCTACGGGATGTCATTTCACATGGTGTTCTATCTCTTGAGGTATGTCTTGATTGGAGTTAGTAGTTTCACAGCTTAATGTCTTGTATCATGTTAGAGATCCAACATTATTACGGATACTCTTACGTGTGAGATTGATAGAACGACAATTTGACAAGATAACATACATACATGTTCCAAGAATTAATAATCAAGTTGCTGACTCATATCCTAACTACATGTTAGATTGACATTTGTTTCATAGAAAATAAGCTCATCACAAACATACATTTTTACACATGTAAATAAATAAACCAATCATCATAAAAGTTTTTTCATTAAAACATCCAAAATGTGATAATCCATAGTGTCATAATACAAAAATGGGGCCACTCGAGCCACCAAAATATAAATACACGGTAGTACAAAATGTATCACTCCTAGGTATCTAATCCTGGGGAGGAGGAGGGGGGTTCTAATCGTGGAATGTCACCATGGCTCTAGCTAGCCATCTAAATAACCGCACCCATGCTCGTGGCACATCCACCACCTAACGCTGCATGGCCTCAGGCAGGCCCTCGACCTGTGCCATGGGTACCCTGTGTGTTAGCCACACAAATTTGGTATGAGTGCTTTGGAGCGTCCGCTCCGCATCCACACCCGTAATGTCATCTCCTCTTCCCCTCTGTCTATGATGAGGGAAGCCTTCAAGCCACCGTGGTCCTACATATGCATGCATATGATAGGATGTCACTATGTGTTGTTACGCAAAAACATGTCTTTTTCATTACATATATCAAAAAACACAAAAAAATTAAATAACTCAAAAATCTTAAGAAGAGGGTTGGGATTCGTTACCAATGTCACCGTATGCCGATCCTAGTGGTAATGGCATGTCGGGGTCTCCCCGAAAATCTATCCCCGCATAGGGGTAATCATCGATGGGAACTATCTGTCGTCACCACCATGGAAAGAAATCAGTTGGATAGGGGTTGGACACCCTTCCTCCACCCAATATGTGCATCGCATCTGCCCAACGTCGTTGGGCCGGATCTCGAACCCCGTGAAGAGGAACGTCAACTCTAGGGCTCAATCCCGGAACACGCTCAAAGAAAAACGTGCTCAGTATACTACTGAAACCGAAGTTCTGTACTCGGCCCATCTTGCACTCACTGAGCTGGTGTTTCATGTTGCCTAGTAGTGCAGTGCTCCAATCATACACTGTGGGTCTCATGCACTCCACTGCATAGAACATCAGAGGCCGCAAGGCCTGGTGGAGTGAAGCTAGCCTTGATACCCCACCCAGTTTCAGTAGAATGGCCTTTAGGCCTAGCACCTGTATGGAGTTAGTTGGGATCTGACTCTTGACCTTCTCTGTGTCTGGATAACAATACACGACTATGTACTCGTCTATGGTGAGGCCACCTCCGGGCCCGCGAGGTCGTAGGTTCACCACTTCCCCCTGTTGAGAAAGTCCAATAATAAAGTATATGTCCTCCACTTCTATGGTGAGGTACATCCCATCAATTTGGAAAGACATTGAGTCGGGATCCCAGTAGTCTACTAGCATCTGCAGCAGTCTTGGTTTGGCTCTTAAGCCACCAAAACACCAAAACTTGTAGAGCCCGCATGCACGAAGAGCCTGTTGTGCCATTAGATCACCACATACTGCTTCTTCTACATCCCCGTGCTCACGTTCTCTCCATTCTAGAACCATCCTGCACATTGAATTCAAGTTTGAGTCATTAGAACACTTAAAAAACCTTGAACACGGCCTCATACGCGACTGTTTGCTAAACAGCCGCGTATGTACGCGACTTTGAGGGCTTTTTCCGCGTATATTTAGCCCTATACGCGAAAAAATCCTTGATTTCCATGTGGGTCATGGTGTGTACTTTAGAATGGCCTAGAATCCTTATTTGACCATGGAAAATTGTAAAATTTGCATGAAAATGAAAGAGCTGGACATGGGTAATTACCTAGAAAAAACGGTTGTGGATTCCGCCGACTGGATCTCCCGGAAGTTGCTGTTGAAGTTCTGAGCTCAATTGGGTAAAAATTTCAAATGTTATATAATGTTTTGAATTTTTTACTATTTATAGAAATTTTTCAAATTTTTGAAAAATTTTACCCCCTTTTCTATAGTTTGGACCGTTTCTAATCCTTTTGGACCGTATTTGACTAATATATGATGTAGGAGACTGTTTTGAGTGTCGTTTTGACCATTGTGTTGACCCGTTCATGCCGATTTCAGGTATCATGTCTAAACTGGCATATAGGTTAGGTTTCACCACCGTTTGCATTTTGCATGACCTTATGACCGTTTCATTATAACCGTAGGAACGAACCCATTCTATCTTGTCACGGAACCTTCTTGCTGTTTTAGAAGTGGCATGATTAGAATGGTAGAGCTTGACCTTACATGGGTGCCCTAGTTAGCTCCTTAATTGCATTTGGTGCCCATGCCGACAATTTTGTCCTTTGGGGTGTGGGAGTCTATTGTATAGTATTGCATTGACATTTCGCAAGAGCCTCATACTCCTCTTGATCTTTTGCTGGCCTATTTCCCCTGGACTCTCTTATGTCAAGTTGTAATTGCATTATCATGAGCTTTGCCTGCCTTATTGAGCCTTATGCCAGCTTCCCTGACTTTGAGTATCAGCCATATAGCCCGAGCTTGTCTCATGTCTAGCCACGCAGAGCCATTTTATATATCCTTTGTAGCTTGATTCCCTATTTTACAAGGAGGGGAATTCCCCCCCGACTGTCGCTATCCTACACATGTATCCTTGCATCGAGCATAGGTATTTTCCACTACTTGGAACTAGCTTATTTGCCTATTTGACACTCGTCTCCTCCTAGTCTGTAACTATAAAGCAATTCTATTCTTTTTCAAGCTTTTTAAATATTTGAAAAAGTCCAAAAAAAAAAATAAAAAACCAAAAAGCCGGACAAGGAAAGATGTTATCTTTGGCAGCAGTCGGGTCGTGTCACCTTAGAACAGAGTACTATATATCACATCTGTTGGTTGGGTTAATAGTTTGACTTTAGGAGCTGTACTCGTTTATCTGAGTTTATCTCCACCGATTGGTTAAGCTTCCAGTCCCTATGGAGCCTATGTCGATGCCTCCTATGTCGCAGAGAGGTCCCAGTTTTGCATATCGAGTCTATGCTACCTACATGCAGTCACCATTCATCGTTATGCTCTGGTTCGAAGGAAGTTGAAACCTGATTCGGCCATTCCTCTGTTATCTTGACTTTGCATGTAGGTCATTCCCGGTACAGTTACTGGTTCATGCACCTTATGATCGATTCCTTCCACATTATACAACTTTTCTGAGTACCTCATGTTGGATGATGGGGGATGCCTTAATGCCCTCCTTCCAGCGGATTTCATCCCATCAATTTCAGATCATTTATTCCGGGATAGGAATCTAGAGTCATTTTCAAGTGCCTTAAGACTTGCAGTCATCAGTGGCAAGTTCTCTCGCCATCGACATTTCTTTGGGAATACATCAATGTCCCTTGATCGATGGATTCTCTCAAGTGTTCAACCTCAACACATTTATTCACACTTGTTAGTTTGCACTCTAGTACCTTGATTCCCATTTTCATTATCGGTGGGTGATCTTACGTCTGTTAACAGTATACATCAATGACCAGTAATCAGACGATGGACTACTATGTTCAACCTCGACACCTCTATTCACATAGTAGGACATGTACTCGTAGCGGTTTGTATAGAAGACCTTCCAGATAAGTGGCATCTCATATATGCTACCTCCTTGATCGTGCCAGTGTTCATGAGGTTTCAGCTCTTGTGACTTGATTCCAGTATATGTCAGACATTTTCAACCATTATGGAGATCTTGATCTATTGTATATCTTCAGTCTTCATGGAGATCATGATCCTTTGTATATCTTCATTATGGAGATTATGATCTATGTATATTGTACATGGCAATGACCACACATGTTATATTGTATCATGCATATTCATGGCCATTGTACTCTTATGTATCCGGGACTGCTATATGTATTTGCAGTTATATGCAGAGTTGTATCATTGTATAGTGCTGATTGGATGGCTGGTTCTTCCATTGGGTTCTTCATAACTTCATTTCTGGGATGGAATTATAATGTATTTCGGCCATCGTATGACACCTCTAACCTCACACATTAGGGGGCATCTGTTATAGCTTATTTTACCACACATGGTGAATCACACTTTTATGGCCTTCCCTGTCCCTATGCAGACTCCTTAGACCCCATGGACCATTTTTGTTCATTTGATGTTTCCTAGATCATCCCTAAAAACATGCTTAAATTGCCATACGCGACTTTTAAACCCTTTATCGCGTATATACGCGGATTTGACCTCTAAAACCACGTACATCGAGATGTGTGCAAAAAGCCAAATTCTTTTGGAGTTTTCCTTGATGTGGATCTGATTCACTGGTCTCTTGGCCTTCCATATGCCTTGAGATCGCTCGGATTTGACCTTTCATTACCCCATTGAAGAGCTATATAAGGAACCCGTTGGATACATTGAAGGCATATGAGGAATTGAGAGCAAGAAAACTATAATCCATTGTTCTCAGAACTTGTGCTTAAGTCTACATCCCCTTTGTCCCTTGGAGCACTTTTGTGTTCTTCCCAAGCTTGCCTTTTGCTTGTGAGCTTGCTATCAAGAGATGGAGGATTGAAGTGGTGGAGGCCCAAGTGGGGGACTTGGTTTCTCCGATTCGCAGACGTGCCGGAAGAGGTTGTATTCATTGTAATCTCTGATTTTATATTAATAGAAATATATTTTCATGTCCAATAATGTTTGTTTGAATGAATATTTTATACATGGATGATTTCAAATGCTTATATGTTATTGATTATATATGCTAGAGTAGAGCTAACACAATTATATATAGCATGCTTGTCTTGTTTATTGAATGTTGAGGAAGCAATTTATCAATTCAAGCTAGAGTTGTAAAGCTCAACGAGGATCTACATCAACCGTCCGGAATAAGGTACGAATCGAGATCCTTTAGTGTTAGTTGTTTGATTTCTGGAGTTAAGCTGTCTGTTGTGGTACCCCAAGCCATAGGAATTTCTCTCCATAACACATATCATAGGTGATAAAAATGTTGGAGTTAGTACAAGAAGACAACTATCATTTAATGAACAATCCCTACTCTCAATAGTGGAACCTAAAAACTTTACAGACTCCAACAAAAGTAATGAATGGATCAAAGCCATGAACGAAGAATTAGATCAGATTGAGAAAAACGAGACCTGGGAACTTGTCCCAAGACCTAAAGATAAGAATGTTATAGGGACCAAATGGGTTTTCAAGAACAAATTCAATCATGATGGTCAAATAATAAGGAACAAGGAAAGATTGGTATGCAAAGGGTATGCTCAGGTAGAAGGGATTGATTTCGAATAAACTTATGCTTATGTGGCAAGAATTGAAGCAATCAGAATGTTTCTAGCACTCTCAAGCCATAAAAAATTTAAAGTATATCAAATGGATGTCAAGTCTGCATTTTTGAATGGAAAGATAGAAGAAGAGGTTTATATTAAACAACCTCAAGGTTTCCCATTATCGAAAAATAGAGACTATGTTTGCAAACTGAAAAAGGCACTATGTGGTCTCAAACAAGCTCCAAGGGCCTGGTTTTCAAGGCTGGACAGCTACTTAAGACAACAAGGATTTAAGAGAGGTGCCACTAAAAGTAATCTCTACTTAAAAATCGAAGATGAGAATATGATAATTGTTGTTGTTTATGTAGATGGCATCATATTTGGAAGTAATTTGAAAATATTAAGTGTAAACTTTGCTTCTGAAATGAAGAAGGAATTCGAAATGTCAATGTTGGGGGAACCAACGTTTTTCTTAGGGTTACAAGTTTATCAAACAGACAAAGGAATCTCTATCTCTAAAACTAATTACATCAAAGACATGCTTAAAATATTTAAGATGGAAGACTCCAAACCTGTTAGTACTTCTATGATCACATGTTGTAAATTAAGTAAGGACGATGAGTCTCTGGAAGTGGATCATACCATGTACAAATCCATGATAAACAACCTGTTGTATGTGACAGCTATAATACCATATGTAATGCAAGTTGTAGGATTGGTTGCTAGGTTCCAGTCAAGCCCCAAATAAATGCATGTAACCACAGTAAAAAATATTTTCAAATATTTGAAAGGCACTATGGAGTATGGGTTATAGTACGCAAAAAGTCAAGACTTTATTTTAAAAGCATTTACTGATGCAGATTGGGCAAGAAGTGTGGATGATCGAAAGAGTACCAGTGAAGCAGCATTCTTCTTAGGAAATTGTTTTGTTTCATGGTTAAGTAAAAAAAAATCTTCCATTTCACTCTCCACAACATATGCCAAATATATTGTTGATGTGTCATGTTGCACCCAGGTTATTTGGATGAAGCAGACATTAGAAGACTAACTTGTGAAGTATGACCACCCAATAATAATAAATTGTGATAATACCAGTGCCATAAATATGTCAAAAAACGTTGTCATGCATTCCAGGACAAAACACATACCATTAAAATATCATTTCCTAAGAGAACAAGTGTCCCAGAAGGTCGTCAAACTAGAGTAGGTGGACACAAAAGAACAGGTTGTTGACTTTTTCACCAAGCCACTACCTAACGAATCCTTTGAGTTGTTGATGTATTTGTAACCTCAGAAGATATTCTTATGTATATTATCATTGTATGTTGTTGTACTCCCATTGGGGATGTATGTTACCCCTTTACAAGATGTCTAAATTGTGCCTAGACCTTGAGGTACAACCTTCGTTGTAAGTCAGGGCAATAGTCCCCAGTGCAACATCATGTAATATGTAATTATTGTCTCTCTAGGAGAAGTGGGATCCATGTGAGATGACATGTAGGCTCGAGTCTTATATTTGGTCAGTGACTTGAAAGGGTATAAATACGGAGGCACTCTCCCTCATTTATACACACCTCACACACTCTCTAAGGCGCATGAGAGAGAGAGACAGTCAGAGGAGGAGAGAAATATAGATGCTAAACATTTCTTATTACTTATTTTGATCATCTTACTATTCTGAAGAAGTTTGCGGGGTTTTCCACTTTATGGTTTCCCTAATGAAAATCTTTGTGTCTTGTCTGTCTTTTATATCTTATGCATTTTTTTGTACTTGTTATTCTTTCAAATAAAGATCCTAGATAATATAATCAAATCTTAAGAAAATCTAACATCGTATCAGAGCCTCTCTGAAAGAAGGCACTGTGTAGCTGCGGGAACTAGGGATTCCTAGTTGAAGGTGTTATCTCCAGATATCATAAAGCAAGGAGGGTGATGCTAACTTTCCTCACTAGGGCCCATCTATTGGTGGTAGCAGTTTCTCAATCAGTGAAGCTTCACTGTGCAGCCAAAATACAACTACAATGGCAACTAATGGAAATTAGGGTTTCATGTCAGAAAACCCTAGAAGAATGAATTTAGTTGTTCTATAACTTTCGCTATAACGACATATTGGAGAAGGATCAGAAGCTGAAACTTTTACAAGACAAGGATAAATTCTTGTTGTACCTTATGTAAAAGTTTCAGCCTCAGATTCTCTATACTTTAGGAGATATGGTTCCTCCAAATCAGGGTTCCAGCCTCCTCCAAAATGCAGTCATAAACAGGTGGCCTAGGGAGATTTGTTATATCTCGAGCTAGGAAGGTCCAAACTAAATTTCACAAGATGTTTCAGGTAGGGCACGGACTTTAGTTTCTATATTACGCTTTTTAGATCCAGAACGTGAAACAGTGACATGTGGCAATTCATACAATTTCTCTATGTTGAATAGTCCCCAAAACAATCACCATGGGAAACTCAACATAAGTCCCACTTGGAGAATCCATTTATGCTCTAACCTGTGGGGTTGGAAAGAAGACATATTCATCTATCGTAATGAGAAGTTTTAGACTGTAATGATCCAAAATTCTGGAGATATAGTAGAATTAATTTCATACATTTCTGTAGAAGAAATTGGAAAACTAAGGATTATTGTTCTAGGAGCTTCTCACCACTGTTTTTAGAAACGAATTACATTGGACAAGTCACCTTAAAGAGGCCAATATTTCTGTCCAATCAAAATTTTGAAATTCCAAGTTTGAAAAATTAGGGTTTCTCTGACAAACCCTAGATTAGCCGACTCCAGAACCAGGTCGGACACAAATCAGTAAGATCTAAATCTTTGCTATTTACATTTGAGGTTCTCATTTCAAAATGACTAATCACACCCAACTTGATGACAAGCTTGATGAAGCTGACAACTTTCGAGTATGGAAGTATAAGACCTCTGTGATCCTTGAAGTAATTGACTTGGATTGTTATTTTAGTAAGGAAGTTCTAAGATCCAGAGTGAGATGAGTCTAAGGCTAGAGCCAATAGAATCATTGCATATTCTATTAGAGATCATCTCATCCCTTATGTGTCATCCTTAAAGACACCAAAAGGGAGTGTTTGATGCTATGACGAAGCAATCGAAGAAGAAGAAGAGATTGTTATAACCTCCTTGAATGGCCTCCCAAGATCATGGGTTTCATTCACTCAAGGAATGCATGCCAGAAGGAAGTTTATTACCTTCAACAGACTCCGGGAAGAGTGCACACAAGAAGAAGCTTAACTCATAATAAGAGAAGAGAATGTGGGAGCAATTGAATATAAGGATCTCACGATTCAAAGAAAATCCCTCAAGCAATGAGGAATATGAAGGAATCAACTCATGAAGAACCTCTTATCCATCCTAGCATTTGGATAATAATGAAGCTGAAGGCTCAAAAAGGAGTCTACCCACAAACAAATAAAGATAAGTATTCGACTATCATTTCATGGTATTGTTTGGTCATGCATTTGTTTATATTCAGTTGATGTGTTATGCATGTTTGAGTATTTGCATTTATACTACTGAATTGCACATGATGGGAAAAAAGTCAATGATGTTGTACAACATTCCATTTTCTATATTGAAACCTCTTTGCTGAAATATTAGGAGTAGTACACACTCTTAATAACATTGGGGTAGAATTCATCTAGAATTTACTCTATGTGTACGGGATATGAATGAATGTTGTAGCATTGGCTAAAATAGTTACATGGCTATGTGACATATATTTGTCACTATTAATATGTTTTGGAAATTATGAGATGTTTCTAATCATGTAACTGAACTTGAATTGTAGATCATTCCAAAGAATAAGTAACGATAGTTCAGAAGAGGAACTTGAAGCTTCTCGAGTCAAGGACACCATGGAGAAAGAAATAACTTTAGAAGAATATAAAGAGAACGGTAGATCCACCTCAAGAGATGAAGACGACCTTGGGCACAATAAATAATCCAAGATGAAGAATAGTATGATGAGACTTCCATAGAAAGTAAGAGGCCTCAGGCACACTCTAGTTATGCGACACTGTTGAGCGACATCGTTGATGTAGATCCTTATAGTTATGAAGAAGTAGGCAAGAGGAAAGGGAAGAAGACTATGATCAAAGAGTACAAGTTCAAGAAGAATGATGTCTAGGATGTCATGTCAAGACCTAAAGGGAAGTCTGTAGTGTCTTCCATGTGGATCTATAAAATCTAGCATGCAATATATGACAACATCATGAGATACAAGGCAAGATTCATACCACAAGGCTTCTCACATAAATAAGGAATAAACTACGAGGAGACATTTGCATTAGTTGCGAGGTACAATTCATTAGATCCGTACATACAATATTCGATGAGAGATACACCAGCTGACATCAAGACAATATTCTTGAATGGTGTAGTCAATGAGGAAGTATACGTAGAGCAGTCACTAGGAGTTGAGACACATGACAGGCAGACTCATGCGTGCAAATTAAAGAAGTACTTGTACAAGCTCAGAAGGAACCCATGGGATAGCACATAAAGTTACACAAGGATCTTGAAGATCACATAGAGTGATGAAGATATTAACCTTTGCTACAAGGTTGAAGATGAAAGCCTATAGAGGATGACAATATCACATATGGGTGCGAGAAGAAATTTTCAACAAAGTTAAAGATAGAGGATCTTGGTATCTAGTGACCCTCAATGGATACATAAAATATTAATAGCAAAGGAAGCTACTTGTCCCTCCAGTACATAATGTTTCAATACATAGAGTATGAAAGGAAGAGGGAGAATGATGCTCTACTTCAGAGGGAGTGATTGCAGAAGATCCTCAGGTTCGACATGGTATGACAGGATGGACAACTTACTGATGGTTCTAGGATTTACTGAGACTAAAGTGAATTCCAACCTTTTCCTCAAGGTTGAAGGCGGAAGACCAGTGATGCCCATGTTATATGTCGGTGACATGTTCCTGATAGGCAAAGAGGAACTCTTTAAAGATGCAAGAAGGAGACTTGCTAAAGAGTTCAAGACGAAAGACCTAGGGATATTGTACTACTTCCTAAACATGGAAGTGTGGAAGAATGCAAATGAGATTTTCCTTGGTCAAGGAAAGTATGCAGTGGAGATTCTGAAGAAATTGAGAATATTGGACCACAAGGAGATAACTACACCTATGGCATCAAAATTGAATATTTTTTGTGATGCTTCATTAGATACGGTTGATGCCAAAATGTATCGTCAGATGATTTGTTCATTGATGTGCCTGACGAATACGAGACTAGACATATACTTTGCTGTGAACAACCTGAGCCGGTTCCTGATGGATCTGAGACATGCTCACCTAGTTGCAAAGCATGCAGTGAGGTACCTGAAGGGTACAGTTGAGTATGGGCTCAAGTATGATACAAATCAGAAGACTAACCTACATCGTTATGTTAATTCGGATTGACAGTGCCACTAAGAAGAAGAGAACCTTGGGTTGCTTCTTCAGTTTGAGATCCAGTATGGCCTACTAGTTTGGCAGGATGCGGTCCTGCATGGCGCTGAGTACAACCGAGGTAAAATATGTTGCCACTTGCTCGGCTATTTGTGAGGTAGTTTGTTTCTTTTGAAAGCTATTATTTGATTTGATTGATCTAGCTTGCATTTTTGTATGATGCATAGAGGAGCAGTGAAGCTACAGTATGTGATCCAGATCGAGATCTCCCGAAAGAGGGATTGATTATGGCGAAGCTCGTAGGTTTCTCAGACTTAATCAGTCATGTAGGTTGTCCTTGGATGTAATCAATCCTAGTGAAGCTCATAGATTATCCTTGGATGTAATCAGTCCTGATGTGATTCTATGCTAGAAATATCCAGAGTGAAGTTTGAATACTTTAGAGTGAATCTTGGTGTACTTCATATCGAGGTTCCTTCCAAGGGGAAGTGATAAGTCCGGAAGACCCAGATACAAATAAGACTTTCTGTCATGGTGGTAGTTTGGTCCTCCCATGGTCATTGATGTAAGTGTTGGAGCCTTTCCGACATGGTGGTAGGTTGGTCTTCCCATTGTCATTGATGTAAATGCTAGAGCCTTTCCGACATGGTGGTAGGTTGGTCCTCCCATGGTCATAGATGTAAGTATTGGAGCCTTTTTGATATGGTGGTAGGTTGGTCCTCCCATGGTTGTTGATGTAAGTATTGGAGCTTTTCTGACATGGTGGTAGGTTGGTTCTCCCATGGTCGTTGATGTAAATGTTGAAGATTTTTCGACACGGTGGTAGGTTGGTCCTCCCATGGTCGTTGATGTAAGTGTTGAGCCTTTTGTAGATGGTGGTAGGTTTGTCCTTCCATGCCAATGGATGTAAGTGATGTGTTATGTGTATCTGGGTTGTGCTCCATGTGACAATGAAATGGTCTGAAGATGATGAGGTAACAGTAGGGTAAATAGGTGTTGCAAGGCATGTAATCAGTCCTGGGATGCTCCTTCAGGTTTTGCAGTCACATATAATCAGTCTTGGGAGATCCTGTAGGTTTTGTAAGAGGCAAATCATAAGTCCTGGGATATACCTACTTGATGGCTTGCTCACAGAGATGATGAAGACCTACATGGAGGCTAGGCCTATATCTAGCATGAAAAAGGGTTGGCACTATAGAAACTTCTAATGATAGATAGTATGGGATGATGATCAAATTAAAAGAAGATGATGGCAACAATTATGATGAAGACTCTATGACTCCTTGATGATGACGATGTGATGAAGACCTCACCAGATGTGTTGATGACTGTGTAGAGAGAGAATACCTTCCTATTTAAGAGGGAGTGTTGATGTATTTGTAACTTCAGAAGATATTTTGATGTATGTTATCATTGTATGTTGTTGTACCCCCATTGGGAATGTATGTTACCCCTTTACAGGATGTCTAAATTGTGTCTAGACCTTGAGGTACAACTCCATTGTAAGTTGAGGAAATAGTCCCCACTTCCCAGTGCAACATCATGTAATATGTAATCACGGTCTCTCTAAGAAAAGTGGGCCCCATGTGAGATGACATGTAGGCTCAAGCCTTATATTTGGTCAGTGACTTGAAAGGGTATAAATAGGGAGGTGCTCTCCCTCATGTATACACACCTCACACACTCTCTAAGGCGCATGAGAGAGAGAGCTTGTCAGAGGAGGAGAGAAAGATAGTTGTTGAACATTTCTTATTACTACTTTTAATCATATTACTATTCTGAAGAAGTTTGCAGCGTTTTCTCCTTTATGGTTTCCCCGATGAAAATCTTTGTGTCTTGTGTATCTTTTATATCTTATGCATTTTGATGTACTTATTGTTCTTTCAGATAAACATCCTAGATAATCTAATCAGATCTTAAGAAAATCTAACATGAGCATCTTAGACAGAATATGGGAGTAATTCCCTTACAAAATTTGTATAGGAGGAAGCACAATCTCAGGGGGAGATATAATGATAGGGGGAGTTGTCAGAAAAGAAGAAAGACTGAAAATCCTCAATAGCATAACAGGTTATCCTTTGTCATTGTTGTCAAAGGGGGAGAATGTTTAGGTGTTGCCATCAATGCCAAAGGGGGATATTGTTGAGAACATAGTTTTCATTGATGTCAAAGGTGTTCACGAATCACAAATGAAATCTACAGATTGAGGAGTGAAGAGAGAGTGTAGAGACTACATGAGATCGAAATTGCCTATGAAAAGCACTATAGGAAGGAATTGATCATTCCACTGATCAATTCAACCATAGATTCGAAAGAGCTGTATCTTAGATAGATCAACGGTGTGGAATGTAGATTTTATAAAGAGCGTGTATAGATATATGGCTGGAATCAATTTTTTCAGGTAAAAGAACGCCCGAGATAAGCCCAAACTAATTGTTCATACGACTGGAGATCGTGCGGTGGAGATTACGCGTGGTCGAAGATCAACGGCTAAGGAGAACTTTTCTAATAAAATAATGAGGAAGATAAAAAGGGAGTTGAGCTGCGAAATCATAAACTAATCTCCAAGAAGGAGATCGAGATCAATGAATGAGGTTGATCGTAGAAACATATCAACGATTGTCAGCGATTTCGCTGGGAGAACTAGCGTAGACAAATAAAATTCTGATGTGCGCGGAGTTTCTCTAAAAACCACTTTAGGATATTTGGAGTCCACCGTCAATATAGATCTAACGGTCCTCATTCATTTCGCTGATTTAACTAGTAATATAGTTAACGTTTTGATAGGAATGGAATTCCATTTACAATGAAAACTTGGACGGTCGGGATTAAATCTGTGAGGAGATCGACGATGGTAAAGGATTTCCGCGCAAAGAAAAGAGTAGATCCACAATCCACATTAGATCGTAGATCAACGGTCAAGATTGAACCCATAGAGAAATCAACGGTTCAGAAGAAAAGCGGAAAGTGGAAGGCGGAGAATCGCGAAAAGACTTTGGAAAATATCACAGTTTTGCTATCTGAAATCCGAAAGATTGACGGTTCGGAAAATAACCACATAATATCGACGATGCGGAATAAAGAAGGCAAAAAGCGGAAAGGCAAAGAATTGTGAAAGCAGCACTTGAGTTTTTGAGAGCCTGCATTTCGCAACTTGTGATCCGGAAGATCAATGGTCATGGAAGAGACCGCAGGAGATCAACGGTGCGGAATGGTTGAGGAAGAAAGCTAAGTGCGGATGTGAAAATATTAGTATAGAAAGTGGAAACCTCAAATTGACGTTTTGGAAAATTCATAAACCCGCATTCCGATATCCGCATCTTATCTCAGATCAACAGTCATGGAAGAGCTTGTAGGATATCAATGGTGCATAACGGTTAAGGCAAAAATCTAAGTGCGGAAACACATTTTGAGAAATGTCATACTTAGGCAATCCACATAACACATCCTATCTTAGATCTACGGTCAAGAAGAAGCTCGATATAAAATCAATGGTTCATGATGGTTGCGGAAATGGAGAATGTGGAAGGAAAGAACTTGTCTCTGTGATTGCGAATGACAAAGTCCAAGAAGTGAATAGTAGACTGATAAAAATCAGTCCAAGGTGGCAGGGTAGCGCTAGTGCAGGCTATAAGTCTGTAAAAGCTGTTGTATCATCCTTGTTTGTTGTAGTAGGAAGAAACCTAGGGTGTTGAAGCATCCTTATCTGTTGTAGCAGGAAGAAACCCAGGATGTTGGAGCATCCTTATCCATTGTAGCAGACAGAATCCCAAGGTGTTGGAGCATCCTTGTATGTTGTAGCAGACAGTAACCTAGGGTGTTGTTGCATCCTTTTTGTAGCAGCATATAAAGCAATTTTGTAGATTCATCTTATTAATGAGTTTGAATTGGTGGTTTTCTCTTTGAATTTTCCACTATAAAATTTGTGTCTTAACCTGTTTAATTCATTTTGTGTTTTATTTTTAAAAGAAAAGGACAATATTGATTCACCCCCCCCTCTCAGTATTGTGGGATAATCCAATAGTTTGGCACTTCAAAATTCTCCAAGCAATTTTTAAAAACACCCACGCACTTCATAATTTATCCAGGAATGGAAAAAATGCCAATTGCACATTTACATTTCTCTAGCAATTGTAAAAAAGGCCCTAGTCACATTTATATTCTCCCAACAATGATAAAAAATGCCTCATGCACATTTGTATTCACCCAACAATGCTAAAAAATGTCCTGGGATTATTTATATTCCTCCAACTCGTGAGAAAAATGCCCAGGCATATTTAATTTCATCCAGCGGTGTTAAAAAATGACCCATGCATATTTAATTTCATATAGCTAGTGAGAAAAACGCCCCAAGCAAATTCATAATCATCCAACTATGATTAAAATCGCCTCATGAACTTGCATATTTGTTGGGCATTGATAAAAAGACCCCCACACTAATAAAACACCATGGGAACTTATCAAATCATCCAACAACCAAATATGTTAAAATATTCAATTTAGAAACTACTTAAAATGTTCTAACAACTTTTAAATGAGATCCATTAATTCATGCATTAAAACATAGATAAGCTCTTATTAAAACACTCCGCAATTAATAAAATGAACGAGGGAAATTAATAAACCATATAATGGACACTATAAATTTACCTTGGAAACACAAATGGGAAAACCAACATCGAATGGTTGAATATTATTTCTTAGCAAACTATGGTTATGAGGTTGCCTATGGCTCCCTTGTGCATCCTCTTCTCCTATCAACCAAAATCCCTTTCTGAGTGAAAATGAATGAATAAATAGGTAGAACTTGGGTAATGGGAAGGCCAATAGGCCTCACCTTTCGTTTCCCATTCTCCATCTTTTTCTCCTATTTCATTTTTATTTTCACATTTATTTCATTTTTCTTGTCTTGTCTTATTTACATTTTTGTTTTCCTTGTATTTTATTTTATCTATTGTGTAACCTTTAATTGTTGCCAATAACATTTCTAGTAGTAACATTGCAACCATTCAAGAGTTTGGATCTATTTTGAATCAATATCAGACCCATAAATGCTCATAATCCATAAGCAAATAGTCGAACATCCATTAAATCAACAGTTTACTCTACTTAAAATAACAAATTTATAACACTACTTTAGATTGTATTTTTCCTCATTAAATGACATCCATTAATCCCATGGATGATCTAATCTGGAACAACCATACATGACCATATGGTTGTCTTAAAATTAGACATCCTAATAATCAAAAATTCTATAAACAAACTAGCTACTAACCGCCATGAGGACTTCACTTAGTGAACATCTCACATAGCACGTGCGATCGCGGTATATTAAATAATACCCTTAATTTCCAGAGATATTGGCCCAAAATATTTTTGTTGAAACCCCCTCCCCACCCCTTTTTATACCTCAATCCTTATAAACAACCCTACCCACCCCCACCTTAAACCCCTCATCCCCCCAATACTTGCAATATATTGGTTCAATTTTTAATAATTTTAAAACCCACAATATGAACTAACGTGATAGGATATTGGTCAACAAGTGAAGCCCCCATGCTAACCACTAGCCTAAGACATCAACATACCTCTTCCATGAGCTCCCAACTTACCAACATAGCGTTAGTCATTCACCATGAGCATATATACAGTTTAAAAACATATAATGACGTATATATATCATCCTCCATGTGCACATGTATCTAAGCATGCGTAAAGTACATAAATATCATAAGTACTTATCTTTTATAAGGGCACAACTAGCAACAACTAGATAACTTTCCTCTCATCCTTAGACACTGTCAAGAAAAATCACCTGTGCATGTCACCCCCGAGTTGAGGTCTTGGAATTCACACAAGAAGGCCTCTTCTAAATCGATACCTAAGGATAAAACTCGTAACATCAAAGTTCACTCCTCCTTTAGGACAATGATTTGATCACTAACCCCACTTTCTTAGGATTGGAACCCCTCTCTTGAAAGATAAGATTAAGATCATTGTGTCTTCATTCTCAAGATTGCACCCCCTCTCTTGAAATTCAAGCTATGTTCAATGTGGTATCCTTAACATGATTGTACCCCCTCTCCCATAGAACCACTTACCACAATTAAGCTCCCTTGTCCTGTCTTGTACCCCCTCTCTCGAAGACAAAATTAAAGTCACTACACCTTCTTTCCCAAGATAGTAGCCCCTCTACTGAAAGATAAGTTATGACTAATGTGTTCTCCTTAACAGGATTGTAACCCCTCTCTGAGATAACCACTTACCACAATTAATCTCTCTTGTCCAAGATTGTACCCCCCTATGCTTGCAAAGCGAGCACATCAACTAGGTCACCTACTTAGGGTTTCCCCCCTCTCTTGCAAGGCATAGCACATCCAATTAAGGAAAATACTTGCACGGGATTAACACTCTCTCCTGCAATGCAAGTGCGGCAATGGAGTTCTCTACAAAGGATTTGTTGGCACTGGGATTTCAGCCCCTAAGGTCAAGTGAGGGGAGGCCACTCCCGGGCAATAGCAGAACCACTTTAGACCATGCCTCCGGCCCTACGCAGTCAGAGAGGGATCTCTCGTTTGTCACCGGAGTCTGCTCCGCATAAGATGTTCAATCTCATGTGTCACCAGAGTCTACTCTACATAGGATTTTCAATCAGCATAATCAGGGGGCTAGGATCCTGAATGGGGCAAAGTATGTTGAGGAAAGGAGTATGGTGGGATTATCGGGGGCAAGGGACCATGGGAAAATGGAGTCAAAACCTGCATAAGAAACGATTACAAAGGGAAAGAATGACATAGGGTTGCAAATAGAGGCAAGATAGCCGTCGATCTCCCAATCAGGAGATATTTAGCGGGCGATTAAAGGACAAGAAGGGACAGTCCATCGCATGGAGCACCAACAAGATGAATTCCATGCAACTTTAGAAGAACCACTGATAAATGCCTGGAACAACAACAGGAGCATAGCGAGTATGAATTCCTAACCATTATACACTAAGTTGCAGATATGAAAGTAATCAACAAACTGGAATGGAAACAGGAAACACATTTACACGTAAAGGAAAATACATATTGGGAAAAGCAATGACACATGAATCTCTGGTGTGAGAAACAGTTCTTTCACTGCAATTTATTCATACACGGGTATCAATTTTTACAAATAGGGAGCCTCAGCCCAGGAATGTTTCCCAATCCAATTCACTAACACCTTTCTCCCTCTATCGGGAGCGTTTTTATACAATCCTATTACTGAGACTACAAAATTAAAAACTATTACAAGTCGCCATCAGGCATTAACAGTGCAAGGAGTGGACTATCGCCACGTTTTACAAATATAAACAGACATTAGGGATATGCGGTGCGTAATAACGCAAGCTGACAGTGCAGAGCCCCCTACCATCTTGCTTCGTGAAAATGATTCCCATGCGGCATGCTGACGGTCAATTGTCCACACAGGTTGTTATCAACCTATTTTGGGTCTCCTTGTCTAGCTGGATTATGTCACTGAAAGGCTTACAAGAAGACCTGAATCCTTCTTCCTACCATTCTCCCAACCTCATCCTCTATCGGGTAATACTGTAATAGGAGGAGGCCAGAGAAAAGGTGGCCAAACACTTGGTGATGATAAGCGACTTAAGAAGCTTATCATCCTTGTACTGTCTTCTTCCTCTTACGAGGAGGATTCTTCTATGAGCCATGCAGCTAGGTGTGCATCTAACCCTCTCCTCGCCCACGACCAAGTAGCCAAGTGGAGACTCTAGGAATGGTGTCGAAGGCTCTGGACCCATACGGTCCTGGAATGAGCATTCGCTCCAACAGTACCGCCACCATTGTGAGCTAGGACTTCGAAGGTCGTGACTACAGCTGGGAGTGTAGAAGGGATGCCGATGGGATGTCGAAACCCATGCACCACGCATTCGGAGACCAGGTAGTGTAGAAGCGGGTGAACCTCCCTTGGTTTTTAACATCTATGCCTAGGTGGTTGGCGATTTTCTGGTATAGAAAACCAGAACACAAATTCATGTTTTCCTACCAAGAGTACTCCTTGCCAAACTAACTTCTTGAACCACATAGCCATGGTTATCTATGAAGGATTTCGACACTTCTCGAAATTCAACCCTATATCTCTTATCATCTACATAGTTCCATGTCTCAAAGATCTTTAGAAGATGGTCTTATATAGTGTGAGCAGGAACAACTTGGGAAGGACTATACCCTTAAAGTAGCTGCAATGGTGGCATGTGTGACGCCAGGGCGGGGATCATCCCCCCTGATGTTCAATCATATTATCCGGTATGGCTAAGATTCTGAACCATTTCTGCGTGGCTGCCAGGCTAGTTCCAAGAAATGCGGATTTGACCATCCCCTACCCCTTCAATTACCTTGACGATGGATTCGGGTTGTTCTAGTTCGTTGCATCCCTCGGCCTTATGTAAATGCCAAGTCTGTCACCTCAACAAATCAAACCTATATCTTTCTCATGGCTCCCTTTGAAATGGACCATGTGCCACACTTGTGAACCGAGGAAAATAGCGCTGTTGGACAAGGCTTCCACCTTAGGCATATCCCGAATGGCGTCGAAGGAATTGGCCAATCTGCAATGGGGCAGATTACACGCGTGAATGCCTCCTCCACTGTCACCTCCACAATGGATGGGAAACCTGTACCTTGGGAGTCTTCTCAGCCGTCCGATCAAAGGAATATTTTACATCCACCGTCCACGTTCCATTCATCCTGCCGCCAACTTTTCTCCTCTGAACACCGCAGGCGTTCTGGATTGTGACACGTTCTTAACCACCGATCAAGACTGACCTTTCATGCAGCCATCGATCCGAGTGGGCCCCACCATCTTTTGCAATGAGAAACTTTGATATTCGTCTGTGCTATTTCGCATTGAGAAATGAACCGAAGCCGTAGATTTATCTCCTTCTTCATCGCGGCCATTGATCTTCGCGACCTCTACCGCCCTTTCGCGATTTGAGATTGTAGTTTTACTCATACAAGTATGGATCGCGAAATAAATTTAGGCCGTAGATCTGCCCTAGACCTCATCTCAGCCGTCGAAATCTTCCTATCTTTAACACATTTCACAATCCGGGAAGGAAGCTTTGATCGTGCATGTTTGCTCATGCAAAGCGGTTTGGAGACGTTGATCCACCTTCGGTAAATTGTAGCCTTTGCTTATGACCCCCGCCCAATGCTAACAGCGCACCTGCCACTTTCCATGTTGAAGGGTGCCCATACGAGATTCGAGGGACTGGGACCCCTACCGAACCTCCACCAAGCCCTTAGATCAACTGTTAAAAATAGAGTGTTAACAGGATTATCCCCCTCTCTGCTAGACAAAGTTACCGTGAATTTAATCTCTTCACCCTGACGCAACACTTATTGACCTTCCAGGTCCAAAATCACTATTCAAATCGCTACTAGAGCATTCCAATTCAATAGAGAATATATCTCCCAAAATCACTAAAATCCTCCCTTACATGATCTTCATTAACTTGCAAGACAAACTGGTGCAAAATGTGTGCAAAATCATATTCCAAATCCCTCTTTGGAATTCACAATTCTTGTTAGAGCAACCTCTGCATTGACCAATAAAATCAACAATTAATGAATGAACTCTATAGCAATTAATATTTCCTTAGAACCATTTGAATATTCTCCAAGAGATGGGCTCCATACCACTGAGGAAAGACTCCCAATCATTGGGGCTTCCAAAAACCACTGAATGACTCATTCAAGTTCACAATAGAGTGTCCGATTTTCTTAAGATCTGGTTAGATTATCTAGGATATTTATCTAAAAGAATAACAAGTACAACAAAATGCATAAGATATGAAAGATACACAAGACACAAAGATTTTCATCGGGGAAACCATAAAGGAGAAAACCCCACAAACTTCTTCAATATAGTAAGATGATAAAAAACAGTAATAAGAAATGTTCAGCAACTATATTTATCTCCTCCTCTGACTGTTTCTCTCTCTTATGCGCCTTAGAGAGTGTGTGAGATGTGTATAAATGAGGGAGAGTGCATCCCTATGTATACCCTTTCAAGTCACTGACCAAATATAAGACTCGAGCTTACATGTCATCTCATATGGGGCCCACTTCTCCTAGAGAGACCACAATTACATATTACATGATGTTACACCGGGGACTATTGCCCCAACTTACAATGGAGGTTGTACCTCAAGATCTAGACACAATTTAGACATCCTGTAAAGGGGTAACACACATCCCCAATTGGGGTACAACAACATACAATGATAATATACATCATAATATCTTTCAAAATTACAAATACATCAACACTCCCTCTTAACTAGGAAGGTATTCTCTGTCTACACAGTCATCAACACATTTGGTCAGGTCTTCATTGCATCATCATCATCACGGAGTCATCGAGTCTTCATCATAGCTGCTGCCAGCATCTTGTTATAATTTGATCATCATCCCATACTATCTTTCATAAGAAGTTTCTACAGTGCCAGCCCTTTTTCATGCTGGATGTAGGCCTAGCCCTCTGCCAGGTCTTCATCTTCTCTGCGAGCAAGCCATCAAGTAGGTACATCTCAGGACTTATTCTATGCCTCTTTCAAAACCTGCAGGACCTCCCAGGGCTTATTATATGCCACTGCAAAACCTGAAGGAGAATCCCAGGACTGATTACATGCCTTGCAACACCTGTGTACCATACTATTACCTCATCATCTTCAGATCATCTCATCGTCACACAAAGCACAATCCAAATACACATTGTTATACCTAAATCTCGTCACCACCATGTGCAGAGAACCCAAACATCAGATTAGCCCTCAATCCCAAATTGTGAAGTAAGAATATTGGTCCAGAAATCAAATTTATATGTGAAAATCCAGCACCACTTCTACACTTTAGTCAAAAAGTGGTACCTTCTCCAACACCGCCTGTAATGCATTAACAGTAAGCAATGGCACCACCTTTACCCTTTGAACAAGGTGTGGTTTTGCTCTTTCACCACTCTATCTCAGTGAGGAAGAAGTGGTGCCCTGGTAAAAAGTGAAAAAGAGAGGTTCTCACAAAGCTTCTTGAAAGAAGGCTTCGTGGCACCCTTATCCCTAATCACTAGGGCCAGTTGGGCTCGAGATCCATCCTTGTAGGATCTCATAGCCACCTCACCCACCAATTTATCAACCATCTCTATCCATTCCAAGCCTATAAAAGCAGGCTCATTATCCATGGTTGAGGAGAGAGTAAAGTTATGTTGTTGCTTTGATATTCTGGCCTATATTAGTTAAGTGAGCTTGAGGGAGCAAGTTGGAGCTATTGGGGACGATATGTTGGCTTTGTGAAGGAGTACATTGACACTAAGGCATAGGTTGTAAAATTCTTCTCTATTATCTAATGCAAAATTTGTTCCCTTCCCATAAAATATATTGTGTCATTATCGTATGTTTTATTATTGAATTCCTTAGTCATCAATATAGAATAGTGGATTATATTTTGGTTCTATTTTATCTTGTTTTTTGTTTCTCTTGTGATTATGCAGGTACATCCATGAAGGATCATCTTTATAGAAAACAACGATATTGGTACATCAAACAGGCTTGATTCTAGATCTCCACCCATTCTAGGGAATGTCTTCCAATCTTGTCATGTACCATTTGTTTTAAATCTGAACCATTCAAACTAGAGGAACAACTCCTATCCGTAGGAGGTGCAAAATTCCTAGCTACAAATATGGCGACTCCACTGGGGAAGAGCTTCAGCTGATCTAATCTTCCTTAGTCTTTTCAAAACACTTGTCTAAAATCCAAGCTCCCGTTCTTTATCAGTTCGATCAGATCCACTAGTTGATCTAGTGGTTATTGGTTTGGTATCTCCAGATCTGTTCAGATCTGAGTTTTCTGACTTTCTGTGCTCTTAAATACTGTTAATTTATGATTTAAATGTCATTTGTACAGTCATTTGACTTTGTTTTTCATCGTCTTTTTATTTTTGGACATCTATAGGGAACCGTGTATGCACAGTAGGAAATAAGCGGTGCCACCGCCTGAACTCAGTTAAAAGAGGTACCACCGCTTGTGATCAGCAATCAAGAAGCACTGCTTGAGCAGAACCGCTCTGTCAATGACCCTCTGGAAGTAGTTCCAGGTAGGTCTTTCCAGAATTATTTTTTCAAGGTTTTTTGCAAAAATTTTGGTTGAGTTGCTTTCAATTATGAGTGTATGGGTTTGTGTTAAAGAGATCTGAGTGCTTGAATGTCAAATTTGGTGTGGTGAAATGCTTATTTTGTTGAAATCAAACAGCTAGGATAAATACATCTTTTCATTGGATTGTATGCTTGGTTTTGATTTTTTCGAAAGGAGTGTTGTTTGAGAGCTTAGCATTAGTTAGATCTCAGTCTTATTGCTAGATAAATCTGAAAAGAAAGACTTGCTTGATTGGTTGCTTGTTTTCATTTTTCATTAAAATATTTTTTTTTGTTGAGAGTTGTTTATATTTTTGTTGGAGGACAAATTATTGGATCTCTGATTAGCCTCATCAACTTTCAGATCTCCATCTTTCTTCTCTTTCTTTTACATGTTGATCTCATCAAAAGAAAAATATTAGTTGTTTTAAGTTAGCTCTTTCTAGTTTTAAAAGAAAAAAATGAAAAAGTATTCATTATACCTTTGAGTGTGTTTTGTCTTTCTTCTTAGAAAAGAGATCTTACCCTATTTTGCTTGCTTTCAAAATTAGTTTGAAGTTTGTTACTTGTTCTCTTTCTCGGAAAAAGTTTGGTTTAGTGTAGTTGTTTGGGAAAAATTTTGGTTTCAAACCGAAAATTGAAAGGGAAAATACTCTCTCCTTCCCATAGGTAGGAATGTCTTGAAAAGTAAAGCAAAAGTATATGCATTTCATATTTGCATGGCTTTACATTTATGTCAGAACCTCATGCATTCACCTAACTGCTCAAGTTAAAATTAACGGTAGTTATAGATATAAAATTGTATAGAAATTTGAGTGATAAGTTAGTGATGTGTTCGAGCATCGTAAAACATAGGAGCTGTCGTTATTTTCTTGCACTGCAACCTGGGACTCACACGGTTCTTCCACGTACCATCGGTTTATCGAATGGCCTTTCACGTACCCTTGAGGTATATAGAAAGGTACTTCATGTACTCGATTGTATATTGGAAGGCCCCTTGTGGATGGTTGTGCATTAGACAATACTACTACCGATTTGAGCTCCTACGTACCTTGTGTATATCGGGAGACCCTACTAGGATTCCTTGTCCAACTAAGAAAAACCATTTGGTCATCTTGTTTGTAGCAATACATCAAGAACAATACTCGGGGAGACTACTACGCACGTACCTTGAGTATATCGCGAGTTGCACCTGCTTGACAATCCTAGTGAGAGACCGACTATTTTGAGCTCATCTTATCACTTAAGTTTGCTTGTGGCCTGTAGCTTGAGTAGGAGAAGACTTTGTGTGATTTTTTCTTAGTTTTGAAACCCTAGGTTAGGTTTTAGTGACTTTTCCAATCTGGTTGAGTTTCAGTTGAGACGATCTAGAAGGAATCAGGGCTTACCACCCAACTTTCCACCTTCAACATGGGAAGACCCAATGGAATCCATAGACCAAGGAGTTGTAACTAGCTCCCTTAGGGGTGAAAATCCAGTTGTAGAAAGAGGAGACCAATTCGCTTCTTACGTTACTCCCTTGGTCCAACAGTCTCCTGTGAGTGAGAATTCTTTTCATTCTTCGATGGAAGGTCATAATGATAGTGTAAATGAATCTGAGTATGGCCCTGATGCTCCTTTTTGGAGAACATCTATGGGTCAATCCATTTCTAAATTTGGGGATATTAGACCCTCTTTTGAAAACCCTGCTCTGAATGAGTATTCATATAGAAGAATTCAAGAGTCACTTAGTCATGCTCATAATTTTCAAGAGAGAATGGATAGGGTTTTGGCTACTCCTGTACCTCATAAAGAACCTATGTTGGCTCTTTTACCCCGTTTGACAGACCCATGGCCTACTGGCTATAGTCATCTTTCCGATGATGCTCCATCTCGTGGTTTGTCTCCTTGTGATCCAGGTCAAACCTCCAACCCTATATTTTTAATTCCTAGGTCTGTTGCTAGTCCTCACGCACCCTCTATAGCCGGGGCGCAATCCTCAGCTCAAGTGGTGTATGTACCTTCTAACACCGAGGGGAAACCCTTGGTGTGACCTATGTTATCAGTTAGTGGATTCGTTACTAGTACTAAGCAGACCTCTACTGCAGGGAATCCGCAGTGTATGTTCCTCCCACCCACAACAATATGGTAAATCCTCCATCGAGTTCAGGCCAACCCTTAGGGGCACAACCTATATTTAACCAACCTTTTTGGGTTTATGGTTACCCAACAAATCAATTACCTGTAGTAAACACGAATTATCCACCTACATCTACAAGAACTATGTATTATGGAATCCCTTACCCAGGAAACACGTTTACACCTCGGGGAAACCTAACTGGTCTTACATGCTAGTAATGGGGGGAATGCCTATTCTTACTGCGGGAGGTGTTGAAGGACCACCTTATGGTAGCCCACCCTTTGGAGGCCCACTAGGAGGAGGTCCACATGGCAGAGGCCCACCTGATAGAGGTCCACCTTACGGAGGACCACCACCTGGGGGGCCACCACCTAGAGGCCCACAACCTGCATGACCACCACCTAGGGGACCACCAGCTGGTGGACCACCACCTCATGGACCACCACCTAGTGGACCACCTCCTGGAGGCCCGCCTCTTAGGCCCACAACCTGCATGACCACCACCTAGGGGACCACCAGCTGGTGGACCACCACCTCATGGACCACCACCTAGTGGACCCCCTCCTGGAGGCCCGCCTCTTAGGGGCCACCTCCTTCAGGTGGATCTTCGGGAGGTTCATCATCTAATCAACCAAATCAATAGCCCATATATCAGTCAGCTTATGGTCCTACTGGTACACATATGCCTTATCAATATTACCTGTATGTGGAACCTAATCGGAAATTACCTTTCTTGGAAACTTTGGACTTACATGATCTGTCCAAGTTGATAAACGATCCCATTCGACACAACCCTTCATGGCCCACTATTCCGGTAAAATTGCCATTAGACATTTTTAAGTTTGATGGAAAGCAGGGAGATGATCCCAAGAACCACATTATGACCTTCCATCTATGGTGTTCCTCAAAGTATTTGATGGATAATTTTGTTCGTTTAAGGCTCTTCCACTGCACACTGACCGACACGGCTGCGAAGTGGTACAATGAACTTCCACAACATTCATTTGTGGATTTTATCTCTCTAGCAACTGTTTTCCTTATGCATTTTCAGCGACACATTCGTTATGAAATGGGTACTGATATTTTAACTTCACTCTGCCAGAACACCTCCATGCACATATCAGACCATATCCATGATTGGAGAAGGTGGAGAAGACTCATTAAAGCTCCCATCTCGAACCAACTGCTAGTTGATTGGTTTACTAAGTCATTGTTGCCTCCTATCAGTTGAGATGTGGCTATGGGTTGTGTTGTTAATGAAGAGCAGGCTATCAATGGAGCTCAGTATATGGATTTGGTCTATTCCTAGTCCAGAACGATGTATGACTTAATTCCACAAGCTCCTCACCCCAGCACAGATCCCGCTCAATCACCAACAAAAACTCATGTTGATGGGGTAGTTGGTTCAATCCAGCCCTCATCAACAACAAAACCTTCAAAGCAACCAAATGCTTATACCATTGCTCCTTTGACTCCTACGGTTTTCGCCGAGGTGAATTCTATTCAAAGTTCACAGACACCCGACAATAAGAAAAAGGGAAAAGGTAAAACAAAAATCCTGGGAACCAACATGAGAATCTTAAATCAACGACCAACGAGAATGATAAAGGGAAAAGGAAAGCCAAATATCCCAGCTTATTGTGTGGAGGAGATCACTTCATGAAATAATGTCCTCATCGTGACGAGATTAGCAAATTTTTGAAGAGTGACCCCACACCAGCAGTTCTTACTGATCCTTTTCCCTGTCAACAACAACTGATAGATCACATGTCTAATCAGGGGACCTCCAATTCCACGGAAGAAATCAGAATGATGTCTTCTGAGACCATCAATTTGAGTACTCGTAGACAATCGTATGACAATACAGTAGAAAAGAAGGACACAAATCCTTCTTCTGACAAAGTTCCTTCTACTAGTTCTCCTCCATATTCGTCTAATGTCCCTCTCATGATCAAAAAACCTTATCTTGATTTAATTTTGCGACCACCTAAGGCCACCCTCAAGAACTCTTTTTTCAATCCCAATGCCCGAGCTGCACAATTTTATAATGTTGTTGAAGATTTGGCTTAGGCACCTTGTGCGATGTCTACCCTTGAGGTATTCCAGAGTTGTCCAACGCAATGTAAAAACCTGCTAACAGCTTTGGGGGCATTAGACCTAGATAATACCAACTTGATTCATTTCAATGTAGAGGACCATAAATCCAATTTTCCTCACCAACTCGCATTTCAAATTCCCTCTAAAGTAGTTAGGAGAAAGGTCCATCGAACTGTCCTGGATGAAGGAGCTTCGACCTCAGTCTTGTCGATAGGCTGTTGGAGAGCCATTGGTTCTCTTGAGGTTATGAAATCGCCTCCTACCTTAAAATCCTTTGATGGACGAGGTTTCCATCCCCATGGTCTATTGCCAGCACTTTATGTCGAGCTTGGGGGCAATATTGTTTCCATTCAGGTAGAAGTGGTTGATGCCCTGTTAGATTACAATATTCTATTGGGGAGAAATTGGTTTTATTCTATGACCGTTGTCGCTCCGACAGTATTTAGAAATCTCCAATTTCCACATATGGGCAATATTGTGACTATTGTACGTTGGATGTTACAACCCCTACGACGAATAACATCCCTATTCTAGGTCAGTCCCCTCCTCCTTATTAGTCAATTGGGATAGGTATGCTAAAAGACTCTACCTTTATGGGTGTGTTCCCATCATCCCCTCCTAGTACAAAAACGACGACAATAAATATGATTTCCACAACTGGCTATAGCACCAAGGGCAAAGAAATTTTTGGGTCATCCTCCCTTGGCCCACATGAAGCAATGTACCATGCTATCCAATCTGTTTCTGATGACCATGTTGATGATCTTCATCTCGTGGCTTCAGATCCTTACCACTTTCCCTATTGGTTAGAACCCTCTCTTCCCACTCTATATTATCTCACACAGACTTTTCCTTCTGATGAGTCCATCATGGAGATCATGAGTGAGAGTAAACCTGTATGGGAAAATCATCATCATTGATCTTCTTTTCTTCCCAATGCCACTTCGCTGGGTTTTGACCTTGAATCACTTATCAGTACTGATATTGTCACCCATCCACAAACATCAGTATTGTTGCAAAATATTGAATACGAAGGAAATCTATGCAAACAAACCCAATTGACATATCGGTCAAACCTGGAACCATTGAGCATGTGCACATAGGGCAGAACTGCTCAATGGAATAAATTGAAGCATATAGAGCATTATTCATAGAATTTCAAGATATTTTTTCCTGGACTTATGAAGAGATGCCTGGGACAAACATGTCTATCGTGGTTCATGAAATTAAAACCTATCCTACGGCCCAACCTACCAAGCAGAAATTACGTCAAGTCCATCCCCGGAAGGCTGCAGCTATTAAAGTTGAAGTAGAAAATCTTCTTAAGGCGGGATTTATTTATCCTGTACCCCTAACGAAATGGGTATCTAACATTGTCCATATGAACAAAAAGCAGGGCACCATTAGAGTCTGTATCGATTTTCGAGACCTGAACAAAGCTTGTCCTAAAGGCAATTTTCCGACTTCGCATATCGATCAGATTATCAACAACTGTGCTGGAAGTGTCATCTTCTCATTCATGGATGGATTTTTTAGCTACAATACGATTGAGATATTTCCCGTCGATCAGCACAAAATGGAATTTATATGTCCATGGGGAACCTATGCCTATAGTAAGTTACCTTTTGGCCTCAAGAATGATGGAGCTACATTCCAACGTGCCATGACTTATACGTTTCACGGTATTAAGAACATCGTGGAGCCGTACTTTGACGATCTCCTAGCACTTTGATAGCAATAGGAACACCACATTGGGCATCATAGAGACATTTTTCTGAGATGTTGTCATTATAACATATGGCTCAATCCACATAAATGTGTTTTTTGCGTTGAGATGGGACGTCTCCTTGGCTTTGTGGTTTCTAAGGATGGAATCTGGATTGATCCACTGAAGATTGCTGCTATATTGACC
Source organism: Pseudotsuga menziesii (assembly GCA_001517045.1). Lineage (NCBI taxonomy): Eukaryota > Viridiplantae > Streptophyta > Pinopsida > Pinales > Pinaceae > Pseudotsuga > Pseudotsuga menziesii. The sequence goes on along the minus strand of LPNX011044091.1, from coordinate 336,533 downwards.
CTACCTGCCCCATCAAACATTGTTGAGCTTTCTCCACCATTTCGTTTGCAATTTCGCTAAGAAAATGCACGGTTATATGCGTCTCCTGAAGAAGAACACTCTATTCTTCTGGGATGACCAGGCCCAACGAGATTTTGGTAATCTTAAGCACGCTCTGACTCATTCACCCATGATACACTCCCCGGATTATTCAAAGGACTTTCTCGTATATGTTGTTCCCTCCACTACTACCATTGGAATGGTTTTAGCGCAGAAAGATCCCAACGATCAAGAGCACGTGATATATTATGCTAGTAAGAATCTCATTGGTTCTGAAACCCAATACTTGTGTGTGGAAAAGTTAGTATTGGCTACTGTCATTGTTGTTCAAAAATTTCATCATTACATCTTGCTTCGCACTACCACAGTACTTGCAGATCATAACCCTATGTACTACATCATGACTCGTTAGGTGTTAGGGGGAAAATATTCCCGTTGGATTGTCATCCTACAGGAATTTGACCTTGAGTTTGCCAAGGCCACTTCAAAGAAATCCTTGGTATTTGCAGAGCTGATGTGTGAACTTCCCTGTGCTTTAATGGATACTGAGCCCAGTGATTCATTTCCAGATGAGTTCTTGTTCTTGATAAGAATAACCTATCCATGTTATGGAGATTTATTCATTTATCTCCAAACTCAAATATTTCAGCCCAATATATCTCGTGACAATCGTCGCCATATCTGTCACCACGCAAAGTACTACCTTATCTCAAATGATACATTGTATAGACGTGGTATCGATTCCATTCTCCAATGATGCCTTAAACATGAAGAGGCTGAATAGATCGTTAATGATTACCACTCCGAAGCATGTGGCGGTCATCTTTCTGGGATGGCTACACCCCAGAAAATCCTTCGTGCTGGCTATTTCTGGCCTTCAAATTTCAAAGGTTGTCATGAGGATGTTAAGAAATGCCCACCCTGCCAACATTTCTATCCGAAAAAGTGCACCCACCCTGCTCCTTTACACCTCGTCATTGGAGTTGGCCCTTTTTCCAAATGGGGTATTGACTTTATGCATTGTAATCCTACCTCAGTCGAGGGGCATGGTTACATCATCATAGTCGTTGATTATTTCACAAAATGGGCTGAGGCTATGCCTACGTATGAAAAGGATGGTAAGAATGTCACCCTCTTCTTGTTTAATCACGTGATAGCTAGGTTTGGGGACCCACAGTCTATAGTCACTGACCACATATCGGATTTTCAGAATCAGATGATGACCGAGTTAAGTACCAAGCTGGGTTTTCACCATGAAAAATCAACTCCTTACTATCCGCAGGATAATGGTTAGGTTGAGGCCATTAATAAATTTTTAAAAACCATGTTGCAAAGGATGGTTGGAGATCATAAATTCAACTGGCACCTGACTCTCTTTTTTGCTCTTTGGGCTTACAAAATAGTGACTGGTTTCACACCGTTCCAGTTGGATTATGGACTAGAAGTTTTCCATCCTATCCAATGCCAAATTCTATCACTGAAACTTGCAATAGAACTTCTGCCAAATACTTCCACTGAGGAAGAGATATTTCTATACCTAAATAATCTTGACGAAACTAGAAGAGATGTTGCCTTAGCTAATGAGGCACATAAGAAACAAGTCAAGGCACAGTATGAAAAATATGTTCAGCCTCGTGTTTTCAATGAAGGTGACCTAGTTCTTACCTACGATCGGAGATAAACTAGGTAAAGGGAAGTTCAAGTCAATGTGGCATGGTCCCTTTGTTGTCAGCAAAGTTTTAGAGAAAGGAGCTTACGAGATCGTAGATTATGACGGAATACCCTTCGGGCAACCTCGCAATAAGTTGTACCTAAAGAGGTACTAGGCTTAAATAAATTTTGTATGGTACCTTGTATATATGTATATTTTGGCTTCCAGTGTGTTGTGTCTTGATTTAGTATGGTGTTGAGTTTAGTGTCCAAACTGTTTACACCATGTTTTGGTTATGCATATCGGATGGCTTTTTACGGCTTCGTTGATGGTGCTTGCCGACATACCTTGAGTCTTGCTTTAGCTTCTTGGGTTCTCTATTCACTGGATCATGACTTGATCAATTTAAGAGCAGTTTGTATTGGTCCTTCTACCAACAACATCGCAGAGTATCAGGCAGTAATAGGTCTACTGACTGAGGCTACATCTCAATACATTCATGACTTGGTAGTGTTTATGGATTCACAATTAGTGGTTTGTCATCTAAACCATGTCTATACCATCAAAAACCCTGTAATCCTTTGTTTATTTCGGAGAATACATTTATTAGAGAGGTCATTCGAGTGTATCACTTACACACATGTCTGTAGGTCAGATAATACAACTATTGATTCGTTGGAAAACTACATCCACTCTGGTATATTGCCCATTCATGACTTGTAAAATAAACTATAAATGACACATAAAACTCATGTAAATATGATTTCCATTTGAGACATATAAACACTAGTAATAAGTCTGCATATATATATATAAAGTGTTTTTGACAAAAAATGTGGTCACGAGACCTCATCTAAAGCACTGTGGCTTTCAGGAAATACAAAATCATACAAAAAACCCTGAAGCTAGTCATCTTTCAGTACTACATCATGCAATCCACCATCTAATGATGCTGATGATAGCACATGATGGTCCGTGCTACCCTGTGAAGCAGTCGACTGAAGCAGCCTGGCACTCCTGCAGTGTGTCTCTGATACCTCATGGGGAGGTCATCTATCGTTGCATCAGGGATGTTAAGAATCAGCCACTCTAAGTTCTCCTCCACCTCAGTAAGGTGGTCATCACCTCTGTGACAAATTGAACACAAGCTCGTCTATCCATAGGAGAGGATCCTCCAGGTCGTGCACCACTAACATCTGCATGTAAAATTTTAGGTCTTGTTACTACCCATAAAAATATAAAAATATAAAAACATGATCAAAATTTTAGGGTTTTTGCTTCTTACCAATATCTCCCCACTGAGCACCAGGAAACAATGGTACATCAGGGTCACCTCTGACATCAGTCCCTGCGTAGGCATAATCCTCTATCATGAGGACCTGGTCACGCAACCAACGAAAGAATGCGGCCTCGAATTTCACCTTGGCCCTGCCACCTCCTGTACGGGCCATGATCTCTACCCACCTCAACATGCATGGGTCTCTAACCCTAAGCTCAGTGAAGATCACCTGGGGTCTCATGAGAGGCACCCTCTCAAAGAAGAAGCAGGTTAAAATGGACCCAGAACCAAACTTCTTTAGTTCTCCTTGCCGACATTTTGTCAGCTAGTCCTTGAATACAAGAAGAAGTGCCTTTTCCTAGTTGAAAACTATAGGTGCCATAGCTTCTAGGGAATACAACATATGTTCCTAGGATGCCTTATGAGGCCCTTGGTTTCCAGCTAGCCTCTACATGATGAAAAAAACAGTGTGAAGTGGCATATCCACCACAGCCCTGATGGGGATCTTCTTACTTGAAATTTTCATGCCAGGCTGACAATGACAATCAATCAGCTCCTGAGTAGTCACGTCCCCTCCTCAAGAACCAGTAAGAGAGATAGGGGCCCCTTGTCTGGATATCCCTATTAAGAAGTAGATGTCTTTCACCTCTACAGTCAAAATATGAGGTCCTACCTAAAAGTGTTGTTGCTCTGGGTTCCACATTTGTAGAATGTATTCCGGTAAGTGGGGATGGGAAATTATACTAGGGGTCCGAAAGAACTTCAGAAGGCCACAACCCTGTAGGGTGTCCACATAACCCGCATTTCTTGTGGCAAGGGCATCATCATTGTCATGTTGTCTTTCTTTCCAATTAGCCATTTTTTTATTAGATAAACCTGCCATAAACAATTAAAAATCCATTTAGAAGCATTCCCAATCATCAAAATTGCTTATAAACTTTTATTTTGGCCAAGCCATACATTTTTTGAATCCCACGGCTGGCACTGCCTCTACCTAGTTAAGACAAAGTGGAGCCACCGCCTGTGTCAAACTGAAAAAGTGCGATTTCTGTCGAGCACCGCCTTTTCCGTAAAGGCCAAAAGTGGTGCTCGCATTTCCTAATTTAGGTTTGCCATATGGGGTCAAAAAACATGAAAATTAAAAAATGGAAACCATGAAAAGAAAGAGGATGGCTTTAGCTTTTACCTAGATCCAACGATGCACAAAACGGACAGTGGATGCTCCCGTAATCTTCAGCTAAAGTTTTGGATCTAAATCTCCCAAAATGCTCTCAAGGTTTGGTAAATAGTAAACAAGTTGGTTTTTTACTATTTTACATTGCTTTTATAGCCTATTTTTAGGGTTTTCAATGTTTTAAAATCTTTTTTTATAAAAATACCTGTTGGTCATCATGGGCAGACCCGGGTTTACTATAATCAACCAACAACACCCCTAGCTCACTGGTCCTTTCGGCGACAGACCGCGAAGCGACCTGAAGTCTCACCCGAAGTGATTCTAATGGGTTGGCCAAGGACTCAAGTGTCTTGGACCAGGTTCCGTGGCGATCCTACTTGCGACTCGCAGCTCTTCTAGCTGTGAGGTCTCTTTCTCTGCACGTCGCATGACCTTCTACTCACGTCGCATGATCTCCTCGTCTCGCAGCTCTTCTAGCCGCGAGATATCCCTTTCTTCTGTCGTGCGGTCCCTTTCCACGTCGCGCACTTTCACTGACTCACAATATCTCCAACCTTACTGCATCGTCGCGCACCGTGCGACACGCAGCTCCTGCCCAACGCTAAGTCCTCAACCTGCGGTATCGCGCACCGCAGCTCCTCTGCCGGTGCGGTATCACCTCTCTGTGATATCCTACCTCCGCGACTTAGCGCACTTAGCGTTGCTCATGTCAACTTGCAAGACTTAACATACAAGGTTGTTCAATACTGCAACTAGTGACTGTTTCACACAAAACACAAATGAACCCATATACAACATGCCAAAGACTTTGACTTATGTTTATCCTTCTATATTGCTGTGAACCGATTAACACATTCATTCATTAAACTGTAAACAAAGCCCATGAAATGACTGATAAATGCATAAGTAAACATAACACATAATCCAATCACATAACACTCGATTTTAACGTGGTTCACCTCCAGGATGGAAGTTACGTCCACAGAACTGTGTTTTTATTATAGCTCAGGGGAAGGTAAAACACAGTTCTGGTGCACTGCATATGCAGCTCAAGATCTTCTCTCTTAGATCTCTTTTCTTCTCTATATTGCTCTCCTACAATATACTCTTCCCTCTCTGTCGATCCCTGCGGATCGTTACATGCATGCTCTATAAGCCAGCTACTGGTTACAGTAAGATTGCTACCGCTAATAACAGAACCAGAGCTAGGCTTTTACAACAGTCTAATAATCTATAAAGACAACTAACAATTGAACGAACCAACCCTTTTACAATACAAAATATATCCCTTTATAGGCAGCCCGAAGGTCTTGCCATTACAACACTGTGGGCCTGTCCCAACAGTAACCCAAACCCTAATTAGTGACAGTCGGCCATATCTGTACTTGAGGTAGCCGCTTTCCATCATACCACAACTCTGTGCAGTCTTCCATGCTTCCCGGCGCTGATCATGGGTACTGTGCACCGCTTCGCTCTCCTGTCCTTCGTCTTCAATGCTTCAGCCTCGTTGCTCCTTTTCCTTTATGAGGGTTGTTGAGCCCTCCTGTCTTCGCCGCTGCCTTCAATGCAGTGGGTGAGCTCTCTCTTCTCGGCCGCTCAGGTACAGTCGTCTTCCTTGACTTCTCCGTCTTCTTCGTCATGGTTTCCGGCTCTGCTCTGTAGCTGGACACGTGCTACGGCGTCGTAGCTCTATCTTATCTTCTCTCCACCAAAACTTATCTCTCCGCTAAACTAGCAGCTTCTTTTCTATCTGCGGGACCCTACACCAACAATACCCTTTAATATAGTTCATAAAAGTCATTTTCTCAAATATTTTGGGAAACTAATGGTCGTTTTTAAGTCTTGCAGGGGCAGGAATAAGTAGTAAAGTTTATGGGGAAGTTCATTTTTGACTTTTTCGTACTTTTGGAAAATGGAAAAAGTCCCTGAGCATTTGTTTCGATACTTTGATCACACTCCCAAAACCTAGTATAAAAGTTTTGAGTCTTTTTGTGATTCTTTTTAGGCTCGTAAAACCCTTCATCATGAAAAGAGACCTAATGGAGTCTCCTTTAAACTCTTTTCGGACTCCCTAAATATGAAAATATTGTCGAGTACTTGTCTTCTTCATACTCATAAAAGTATTTGAAGAGTCATCTTTCTGACGGTACTCTTTTTCGGTTTGGATGGACTATTTACGAAAGAGGAACACTCTAGACAATCATGAGTGGAAGATTTCTCTTGGGTATTATTTTATGATTTTTCGAGCCCTAGAGACTAAATCATACGAAAAAAGACCCTTTGGAGTCTTCTTATGTCTTCGTTTAGACTCTCTACACGTGAACGATACCGAGTTAACTTTCATTGGACTCGTTAAACTAAACAATGAGAGACCCTTTTTTGGGAACGAACCCCTCCTTTCTCAGGTTCATAAAACGTGTGAGAATGGACTTGTCTTCGGACGAGCTACAACGAGTGTTTGTTAACCTCTTTGAACTCGTAAAAATAAAAACATGCACTCATCAATCATGATGGGTAAATTAAGGGAAGGGAATCAATTCATTTTGCAAATAAGATGGCAGTTTGTCGTCACCTTTGAACATGGCACTTGTCTACATTTCATTCAGTCAATTGGGTAAACCAGCTTGTCTCTGAGTCGATCCACTTTCATGATCCATGTCACTTCTTTGAGTCTTTCAAAGAACTCATTGTCCAATTTCATATTGTGTTCCACCTCGTCAAGTCGATGCTTCCAAGTCTTTTGTAGTGTCGCCCGATGTTCAAAGGGAAGTTATAAGTTTACCTCTGTAGTTAAAATAGCCTTTGTGTCAATACTTTTGAGTTAGTCTAATGGTTACATTATCTACATCGTTCCAAAACTTTGTTCTGATTTTTGTTTCGTCGATGTGGGATTCATCATGGCCCTCCTTCAACGAGACTATTCCTGTCGACATCAACTCATCATCCAGGAATTAGTCTTAGAAACAAGTTTAGTACCTTGAGATCTGTATGCCTCAATGACAAATTCTCTCGCTCTTGACATAAGTTCACATCATTGACCTTTGATCGATAGATTCGACTAAGTGCTTGACATAAAAACATCTATTCACACTTAGTAGTTTGTACTGGAGTACCTTGGGAATCATTCAAATTAATGGTGATCTCCCTCGCACTTGTTAACGGTTCACATCATTGACTGGTAATTGAGTGGTTTCTGCCATGTTCGACTTTAGATCATTATAATCACAAGGATATAATCGTACTTTGTGGAAGACGAGATGAAGACCCTGGGTATTTGTTGAAAAGCACTCATAGATTTCTCCCCAGGTTGCGATGGAATATATTGTATGAAGTACCAGCATGGATCCACATTTGTATGGTCGTGGCTATGCTCAAATTTGCGTATGTATGACATAGATCTACATTGTATATCTGGTAGCTATGTCCAAGTTTGAAGTCCTCTATCACATGGATCTACGATTTATTCTAGTAGCCATGTTTGTCCATCTCTCTCATGGAGCTGCCTTGTATTGGTATGCAGCCGTGATGAAGACACATTTGCTCATGAGTCAAAAGTATCGATATATTGCAAATGCCTGGTTAATGATCTTTGATCAAGATGATTCTTTCCTCGAAGTGATAACTTGCTCTTTCAAATCTCTCGCCTATCGTATCCCTCTAGCCTCATGCTTTGGGGGGAATTCTGTTATACCTAAATCTCGTAACCACCATGTGTAGAGAACCTAAACATCAGATTATCCCTCAATCCCAAATTGTGAAGTAAGAATATTGGTCCAGAAATCAAATTTATATGTGAAAATCCAGCACCGCTTCTACCCTTTAGTAAAAAAGCAGTACCTTCTCCAGCACCACCTATAATGCATTGATAGTAAGCAATGACACTGCCTTTACCCTTTGATCAAGGTGCGATTCTTCTCTTTCATCGCTCTGTCTCAGTGAGGAAGAAGCGGTGTCCTTGGTAAAAAGTGAAAAAGAGAGGTTCTCATGAAGCTTCTCGAAAGAAGGCTTCGTGGCACCCTTATCCCTGATCACTAGGGCCAGTTGGGCTCAAGATCCATCCTTGTAGGATCTCCTAGCCACCTCAGCCACCAATTTCACAACCATCTCTATCCATTCCAAGCCTATAAAAGTAGGCTCATTCTCCATGGTTGAGGAGAGAGTAAAGTTATGTCGTTGCTTTGATATTCTGGCCTATATCAGTTAAGTGAGCTTGAGGGAGCAAGTTGGATCTATTGTGGATTAGATGTTGGATTTTTGAAGGAGTACATCGACACTAAGGCACAAGTTGTAAACTTCTTCTCTATTATCTAATGCAAAATTGGTTCCCTTCCCATAAAATATATTGTGTCATTATCGTATGTTTTATTATTGAATTCCTTAGTCATCAATATAGAATAGTGGATTATATTCTGGTTCTATTTTATCTTGTTTATCGTTTCTCTTGTGATTATGCAGGTACATCCATGAAGGATCATATTTTTAGGAAACAACAATACTAGTACATCAAAGAGGATTGATTACAGATCTCCACCCATTATAGGGAATGTCTTCCAATCTTGTCGTGTACCATTTGTTCTAGATATGAACCATTCAGACAAGAGGAACAACTCTTGTCCACAGGAGGTGCAAAATTCCTAGCTACACACATAACACAACACTTACATCAACGACCATGGGAGGCCGAGCCTGCCACCATGTTGAAAAGGCTCCAACACTTACATCAACGACCATGGGAGGCCCAGAATGCCACCATGTCGAAAAGTCTCTCAACACTTACATCAATGGCCATGGGAGGCCCAGCCTACCACCATGTCTGAAAGGCTCAATACTTACATGAACGACCATGGGAGGCCCAGCCTACCACCATGTTGGAAAGGCTCTTAGAACTTACATCAACGACCATGGGAGGCCCAGCCTGCCACCATATCGGAAAGGCTCAACACTTACATCAATGACCATGGGAGGCCCAACCTGCCACCATGTCAGAAAGGATCTCAACACTTACATCAACGACCATGGGAGGTCCAACCTGCCACCATGTCGAAAAGGCTCATGTGTATCTGCATCTTCCGGACTCATCACTTCCCCTTAGAAGGAACCTTGATCTAAAGTACACCAAGCTTCTCTCTGAAGTATTCAAACTTCACTCTAGCCATTACTAGCATAGAATCACATTAGGACTAATTACATCCAAGGATAACCTGAGAGATTCGCTAGGACTGATTACATATAAGGACAACCTACAGGAATGATTACGTTTGAGCAACAAACGAGCTTCACCAGGAATTTATGCTTAGACAACCTATCTCACCAGATATGCTAGAACTCATCACTTCCTCTTTTGAGATCTTGATTTGGATCACATACTAGAGCTTCACTGCTCCTCTCTACATCAAACAAAAATGCAAGTCAAATCAATCAAATAGTAGCTTTCAAAAGAAACATACTACCTCACAAGTAGCCGAGCAAGTGGCAACACATTTTTCCTTTATTGTACTCAGCGCCATGTAAGACTGCATCCCGCCAAACCAGTAGCCCATACTAGATCTCAAACTAAAGAAGAAACCCAAGTTTCTCTTCTTCTCAGTGGCTCTACCAATCTCAATCAACATAACCATGCAAGTTAGTCTTCTAATTTGTATCATACTTGAGCCCACACTCAATTGTACCCTTCAGGTACCTCACTACATGCTTTGCAACCAGGTGAGCATGTCTCAGATCTGTCAGGAACTGGCTCAGGTTGTTCACAGCAAAGCATATGTTTGGTCTCGTATTCGTCAGGCGCATCAATGAAGAAATCATCCGACAATACATTGTGGAATCAACTGTCTCTAATGAAGCATCAAACAAAAGCTTCAAGTTTGATGCCATAGGTGTGGTTATCACCTTGCGTTTTAGTATTCCCAATTTCTTCAGAATCTCCATTGCATAATTTCCTTGACCAACGAAAATCTCATTCATATTCTTTCATACCTCCATGCCTAAGAAGTAGTGCATTATCCCTAGGTATTTCATCTTGAAATTTGTAGCAAGTCTTATTCTTGCATCTTTAATGGTTTCCTCTTTTCATGTCAGGAACAAGTCATATAACAAGATCATCACTGGTCTTCCGACTTCAACCTTGAAGTAAAGGTTAGAATCCACTTTACTCTCAGTAAATCCTAGAGCCATCAGTAAGTTGTCCATCATGTCGTACCATGTCAAACCTCAGGATCTTCTGCAGTCACTCCCTCTGAAGCGGAGCATCATTCTCCATCTACCTTTCGTACTCTATGTATTGAAACATTTTGTAATGGAGTGACAAGTACCTTCCTCTGCTACTAATATTCTATGTAGCCATCTAGGGTCACTGGATACCAAGATCCTCTATCTTGAACTTTGTTGAAAAGTTCTTCTTGCACCCATCTGTGAGCTTGTCTTCCTCTATAGGCTTTCATCTTCAACCTTGTAGCAAAGGTTAAGATCTTCATCACTCTAGGTGATTTTCAAGTTCCTTATGTAACTGTATGTTCTATCCCATGGGTGCCTTCTGAGCTCGTACAATGCCTTCTTTAATTTGCACACCTGAGTATGCTTGTCATGTGTCTCAACTCCCAGTGGCTGCTCTACATATACTTCCTCCTTGACTACATCATTCAAGAATGTTATCTTGATGTCAGCTGATGTATCTCCCATCTCATACATGTACGTATGGATATAATGGAAGTGTACCACGTCACTGGTGCAAATGTCTCTTCGCAGTCTATGCCTTCTTTCTGTGAGAAGCCTTGTGCTACGAATCTTGCCTTGTATCCCACGATGCTTCCATCTACTGCATGCTAGATATTGTAGATCCATATGGAAGACACTATGGACTTCCCTTTAGGTCTCGGCACCGCATCCTAGACATCATTCCTCTTTATCAATTGGTATTCTTTGATCATACGCTCCTTCCATTTCTTCTTGGCTACGTCTTCATAGTTGGAAGGCTCTGCATGAATGATGTTGCTCAACAGTGTCACATAACTAGAGTGTGTCTGAGGCCTCTTGCTTTCTTTGGAAGTATATTCATACTCTTCTTCATCTTGGATTATTTCTCTTGCCCAAGGTGGTCTTCATCTCTCAAGGTGGATCTACTGTTCTCTTTATATTCTTTTGAAGCTCTTTCTTTCGCTATGGTGTCTTTGACCCGGTAAGCTTCTGGTTCCTCTTCTGGACTGTCGTTACTTGTTCTTTGAAATTATCTATAATTCAAGTTTAGTTGCATGATTATAAACATATCATAATTTCCAAAACATATTAATAGTGACAAATATATGTCACATAGCCATGCGACTATTTTAGCCGATGCTACAACATTCATCCATATCATTTATACATACAGTAATTTCTAGATGCATTCTACCCCAATGTTATAAAGAATATGTACTACTCCTAATATGCCAACAAAGAGGTTTCAATCTAGATAAGTAGTAATGGAATGTTGTACACCATCATTGACTTCTTACCAACTATGTGCAATAAGTAGTATAAATGGAAAATACTCAAACATCAACTGAATATAAAATAACCAAAGAATATCATGAAATGACAATTGAATACTTATCTTTATTTGTTTTGTGGGTAGACTCCTTCTTGAGCCTTCAACTTCATCATCTTCTTCATTCGTAACAACATCATTTCTTATCCAAATGCTAAGATGGATAACAGTTTCTTCAAGAATTGAGTCCTTCATATTCCTCTTGCTTGAGGGATCTTCTTTGAATCATGAGAGCTTGATCTTCAGTTGCTCCCATCTTCTCTTCTCTTATTATGAGTCGAGCTTCTTCTTGTGTGCACTCTTCCCAAAATCTACTGAAGGTAATCACTTCCTTCTGACACACATTCCTCGAAAGAATGAATCCTATGATCTTGGGAGGCCATTCAAGGTGGTTATAACAATCTCTTATTCTTCTTTGATTGATTTGTCATGGCATCAAACACTTCCTTTTAGTTTCTTCAAGGATGAAACATGAGGGATGAGATGATATTTAATAGAATCTGCAATGATTCTCTTGGCTCTAGCCTTAGCCTCATCTCCCTCGGGCTCTTAGAACTTCCTTACTGAAATACGGATCCAAGTCAATTTCTTCAAGGATCACGGAGGTCCTATACTTCCATACTAAAAAGTTGTCAGCTTCATCAAGCTTGTCATCATGTTGGGTGTGATTAGTCATTTTTAAATGAGAACCTCAAATGTAAATAACAAAAATTTAGATCTTACTAATTTGAGGTGTCTGACCTAGTTTCGAAGCTGGTTGATCTAGGGTTTGTTAGAGAAACCCTAATTTTTCAAACTTGGAATTTCAAACTTCTGATTGGACAGAAATATTGGCCTCTTCAAGGTGATTTGGCCAATATATTTCTTTATGAAAACAATGGTGGGAAGCTTTCGGAACAATAAACCCTAGTTTTCCAATTTCCTCTACAAAAATGTCTGAAATTGATTATGTTGTATCTCTGAAGTTTCGGATCCTTAAAGTATGAAACTTCTCACTGTGATAGCTTGATAAGTATTCTTTCCAACCCCATAGTTTAGAGAAGAAATGGATTCTCCAAGTGGCCATTATTCGGATTTTCCCAAGGTGATTGTTTTGGGGACTATTCAGCATATAAAACTTGTACGTACTACCACGTGTCACTATTTCACATTCTGGGTATGAAAAGCGTACCACAAACACTACAGTCCGTGCCCTACCTGCAACATCTTGCAAAATTTTGTTTGGACCTTCCTATCCCAAGATATAGCAAATCTCCCTAGGTCTCTTGTTTATGACTGTATTATGGAGGAGGCTGGTACCCTGATTTGGAGGAACCATATCTCACGAAGTATAGCGAATATGAGGATGAAAATTTTACACAAGGTACATCACAAATTTCTCTTTGTCCTATAAAATCTTTAGCTTTTGAGCCTTCTCCAATCTCAAGTTATAGAAAAAGTTCTAGAATGACTAAATTCAATCTTCTAGGGTTTTCAGGCATGAAACCCTAATTTCCATTAGTTGCCATTGTAGGTGTATTTCGGCTGCACGGTGAAACTTCTATGATTCTGAAAATGATACCACCAATATATGCTCCCTAGTGAGGTGAGTTAGCCTAGCCCTCCTTGCTTGATGATCTGTGGAGAGAACACCTTCAACTAGGAAGCCCTGGTTCCCGCAGTTTCACAGTGTCTTCTTTCATAGAGGCTCTGATACCATGTTAGATTTTCTTAAGACCTAATTAGATTATCTAGGATATTTATCTAAAATAATAACAAGTACAACAAAATTCATAAGATATAAAAGATACACAAGGCACAAATATTTTCATCGGGGAAACCACAAAGGAGAAAAACCCGCAAACTTCTTCAAAATAGTAAGATGATCAAAAGCAGTAATAAGAAATGTTCAACAACTATATTTCTCTTCTGGTCTGACTATCTCTCTCTCTCTCTCTCATGCGCCTTAGAGAATGTGTGAGATGTGTATAAATGAGGGAGAGAACCTCCCTATTTATACCCTTTCAATCCACTAACCAAATATAATACTTGAGCCTACATGTCATCTCACGTGGGGCCCACTTCTCCTAGAGAGACCACAATTACATATTACATGATGTTACACTAGGGACTATTGCCCCGACTTACAACAGAGGTTGTACCTCAAAATCTAGACACAATTTAGACATCCTGTACAGGGGTAACACACGTCCTCAATGGGGGTACAACAACATACAATGATAATATACATTAGAATATATTCTGAAGTTACAAATACATCAACATAGAGTAACTTAAATCCACTCAGAGTGACTGTAGAACACTGACAAAGACACTTCCAGTCCCTAACTAACTCAAATTCATCAAATTTGGCTCCAAACTACCTTAATTGACTCTTAATTACCCATATATTGCTCCTGCATGAAGGTAACTCGAATTTCACCCACTAACTTGAATTTTCTAAAATTCACTCCCATGCATTTGAGATAACTCAAATTGACCCAAAGATGCCCAAATGAACTAGGTATTACTCAAATTCATCTATTTAACTATATATCACTAACTTTAGATGCCAATTAATTGAGCACAACTCCTAATTAACCAGACTGACTCTAACTGACTGACAGCTACTCCAATTCAGTGGAGTGCTAGGGTGCATGGGTGCATGGTGCATGGAAGCATAAGTGCATGTGCATGGTTGCATGAGTGCATGCTACATGGAGCATGGTATATGGTTTCCTGGGTGCTTACAAATCATTAATTGGAAAAAATAGGACCACCATAGTTGATTAACATCAATATTAGGAAGACTAGAGTACTATTAGGTGGATCCACAACTCCTAACCCAACCCCTTCACATGTCGAATCCCAAGACCCCCCCAGCAACATTGTTGTTTATGTTGTGTCATTATTTAGTTATAGGTAATTATAATAAGAGAATATTGATAAAATTCATCATAATATTCATGGTTCATGGTCTAGGCATCTAGTGCCATCATAAAAGCAAATATCCAAAATCACAGGTGTCTGAGGCTTACCTTTGTGATATTAAAGTATGTTTGTATAATACTTAATAAAAACCCTTAACAACATTATTGTCAACAACATAACCTTATACAAAGCACCCAAACTTCAAAACACATGAAAAATTCCTTTTATATTGAGCTCTATACTACTAACATCACTAGATGCAAATGCACATGCAAGTGTTTTTTTTTTGTAAGTAAGAGTGAGATCATTGTATTAAAATCAGAAAAAAGTTACAAAACATGTCTCTTTATGTCAGCCAAGCAATACACTTGATTCAACCTAGTACTATGAGTTTTACAAGGACTATCCCAGCCCAAGTGTATCACTGTAAACTTTCCAAATATAGTCCCACAAAATCCACCTAACAACTGTGCATACAAAAAGATATTAGACCTCCTTTCACTACACCTATCTAGCTGAGAACAAGATTTTCTGCAAACAAAGCACAATCTATAGTCTATTGAAAACATAACTAACAACCAAATAAAATAAGATCCACAGGAATGTCATCACCAAAAGAAACATACTGGAAGGCCGCACAGCCAACACCCTAGAGTAAGACATCAGAGATGTCCCCCCTTCCAGCCAGGTGGGGATCCTCCTTTGTTGATCGAGTGCCCTACTGCATAGGGGGTGCTAGAGGGATTACTGAAATACGGATCCAAGTCAATTTCTTCAAGGATCACGGAGGTCCTATACTTCCATTGCTCCAATTGCCCAAGCGTGACTTCCTCCACCTCTTTATCCCATGCAGCTCATCCAATCAGCTTCTTGATAATCCAAAATAATGCCACATTTTTCTTGTACTGACTTGCTCGACCCATAGAGTGGCCACGACCGAGGATCCAATCCTCCACTTTGCGACGCTCTTCTTGCAGGATCTCATTGTCAAATTCCTCATTTACTAGCTGTTGGATTTCCCTAGGAAGTCCCAGTTCGAATATCAGGACTCCCACAATGCCTTAATCTGGGCTCGTGTCCCCCAACCGGTTTCCTCCAGCTGGTTTGCCAAGCATTTACCCTTACCCTTGCGACTAGTCAAACTCGTCTTCCTTTGGTCGCTTAGAGAATTCACAATGTTACAGACCATCCTGACTCTTAACAAGCCGATGATGGAAGCGTCACCCTTCGGAAGATTGGTGTGGGTAACATCCAAAAGCCCCAACTTCCTAAATAGTAATTTCCCATACCCTGAATCATTCCCTTACTGAAATCCATGATAGCCCAAGTACCATCCTACATGAAAGTGTATTAACTCCAGTACATGCAAGTGTATTAACTCCAATACATGTAAGTGAATTGATGGGAAGAATTGGCATTTCCTTCCCTTTGAACAAGGTTCAAACCCTTGTTTGTCCATCAACAAATCCCAAGATATCAGACTGCCAAAGCAGGGTTCAATCGGCAACACTTGCGACGCAGATGCAGTCTCACTTGAGATATCTCCATGGGTAACTGCTAGAACCAGGTTTCTGCAGTTGGTTGGGGATTTCTTCTTTCACGACACCTTTCCAACTCACTCGACCAAAGTTGGGGGTGTATTTCCTATTCTTATTGTGTTCATTCAATATATTACTATACTTTTTCGTCAACAGAGATTACAACAGTAATATAAAGCCTTATCACAGATTCTACCTATCAACAGTGCGACATATGCATCTAAGAACTCATTGAAAAACAAATGCTAGTCAATCTATTCATACCTAATTAATCACAACATACATTCATTCAACATAGACATATTCATCAAATACACATAGAGACAACATTTAACGTGGAAACTTATATGGGAAAAACCACAAAGACGCTCTTCATCTGGCATGAGAAATATATAGCACTTTTCGTCTACGCACTCAGCTTGCAGACTCTATTCTAGATATTCTCTATAATCTATAAAGACTTCTCTCATCTCATGCTCTCTAATCTTAGGTAAAGCTGAACGTGACGTCGTAGCCTTTAGTTCTTATTCATCGTTGTCTGAACTCTTTTTTCAGAACAACTACTTTTACCAATGGATACTTTCCAATCTGGAAGTTTGTCTCCTCAGTGCATTAGGTGGTTTAGGTGGGATATCATCTCGTAGCCTAATTTCAATCGTTGCTTCTTCATCTTCCGACGATGGTGTTGTTGGTGTTTTGTTCTTGCGTTTACCGGATCTCTTCCCTGTTGATGGACCTGGTGGGTCTCATCTCAATCTCAATGGAGGAATTACTGGAATTTGTTCATCTTTTTTCTACAACCATGACCTACGGTGGAACATATATGGTAGTGTCTTCTAGAATGAGTGTGGGTAATGCAGTTGCGACACCATATTCTGCAATTATGCTTGTACTGAAAATAGAAATAACCATACTCATTGGAAAGCTCACTTCGTCTCTTGTAGTTGTATAGGGAAATATCTCACTCGGATGCAGCTTAATGAAAACTGAAACTTCGACGTGAAGGTAATAACGTCTACCCATTCAATCAGTTAGTCCTTCACGCGAGCAGACAATGAATGGAAAGGTGAGAGTGAATTCTGTCACATTGGTCGATCGTTTGAATCATCACGCGAAAACCGCCACACAAACCGTAACTTTCCTGTCACATCAGTGGTAGTTATTGTGCAATAATGACAAAATTGACCAAAAAAAACGCCGTCAAAATCGTTCAGCTTTTTTAATTAATTATGGCTAGTTGTCATTTATGCGACTCAAGCTCATCTTGCAATAACTCTTATTTTTCTATGACCTGTATTCAACCTTTGACGTATTTCTTTGATTATGATAGATGGATTGTCTTCACCACCCATTTTCACTTGTGACTAACATATAGTCTACGACGCCTTTTGCTTCCTATTGCGACAAACTCGTAGCCTGCGATGAAATCAAAAAATTTACTCAAAGGGTTTTGTCTTTTTCATTTTCTTTCCTCTTTTGTTTTGTTTTCTTTTCTTTTTTCTTTCTTTTTAGTCGACCAAGTCGCGACTATCCTGGTAGGGATTTAGCCAACTTCCATTCACCAATCCTTTGAAAGGTGTTCCATCTAACTTATGTGGTTGCACTCGCACCTCTGTAAATGATATGAATTACAATATATTGTCTTAGCTAGTGTGTTTTCAGCTTTCCCTGATGCTTTAAAAAATTTCTATCATATAGAAGAATAAGTCCTCCAACTTGGAATCACTTATTCTTTATGTGGTGATCATGCCATATTTTCTATCGTTCCTTCTTAATGTTTTGATGATAACCTGCAAAAAAACATTCTTCTTCCAACTGTAGTAACTACGTCAGTATTTCCTCGACAACACCAACATATGCCATCTCTATAATCGCAACAATCCTTAGGTTGTGTACAATATTTTCCATTGGCATTGCAACCTCTTGTCCATAAACCAGGTGAAATGGAGTTCAACCTGTCAACTTCTTACAAGTTGTGCGGTATGCCCACAAAATTGTAGTAATTTTATGTTCCCAATCGTCTCTTTGAACATTGCAAATATTTGTCAACGCATTCTCCAGGATCTTGTTGAATGCTTCGACAACACCATTCTCTTAAGGGTGATATGGCATTGTATTTCTATGATGGATCTAGAATTATTCTGTTAACTCTTCAATCAGCTGATTGACAAAATGCATATCTTGGTCACTTATGAAATTCTTCGGGCATCTGAATCGAGTCATAATATTGTCGAACAAGAACTTGGCAATAGTCACAGTAGTACAATATATTACTAGTGTTGCTTCATCCCATATTGTCAAGTAATCGGTCGTAGTAATAATACATCTTGCACATGTTCTCTTCCCTGTTGAACTAATAGGTCCCACAAAATCAACATCCCATTTGTTGAATTCCTACAAAGTTATTTGTGGTACTAGTGGCATTTCATCTTGTTGCGGCGGCTTTCCAGTTCTCTGATAGACATTACAATTGTAACAGTATTCTCAAGCATCTGGATGTAATACTCTTAAAAAATCGACAGCCCTAGATATAGGGTTACTGTTAAATTTTCATATGCTAAGCTAGATCATTAGTATTTCATTTCAATTTCATAACAAAAGCATATAAACAAGATCACTGAAAGATAGACAAGCACAACCATACAAAAGAGAACACAAAGATTTATCCTGGGAAAACCCTAAAGGGAAAAACCCAACAAAAGCTTCCTCAATATAGATGCCCCAAAAAGATAAAAGGTAAAACCAACAAGGAGATCAAAGCCTGATCCTCCTCCTTCTCCAGCTACTCTTCTCCTCTCCACTTATGCGCTACACAAGTGAGAGTGTGTGCTTTAAATGAGGAGCACCACACCTCTATTTATATTCATCCGTTCACTTTAATTAACTCATCTGACATGTAGGCTCGATTTAAATCATGTAGGCTCGAGTTACACATGTAGGCTCAAGTAACCACACTAGGGTGCTAATGACCCACCTTTACAATTAGAGGGGACTACCTCATGACTCTTAATAGTTCTTCCGATTAGAAGCATCGGGATACAAAGTAATACAAGTGGTTCTCCCGGTAGGACCATCGAGGACCACACAAAGATACATATAGAATATTCTTCGAAGTTACAATATTTCAACACTCCCCCTTAACGAGAAGGGTATTCTACAACAACATCAACAAGAACAATAGTAGGAGAGAGATAGAGGACATCATCAACTTCATCAGGGTAACACATCTATAAATCATTAGAATCTTTTCAACATCATATAGTCTTTGTCTTCAATCTTCAACGACTTTAACTCTTTGATCAGCATCAACATCTTTTGACCTTTTGATCGACAACATCTTCAGCATTTTGACCTTTCAATCAACAACATCTTCAACACTTTGACCTTTCGATCAGCAACATCTTCAGCACCTTGACCTTTCGATCAGCAACATCTTCAGCACCTTGACCTTTCGATCAGCAACATCTTTAGCACTTTGACCTTTCGATCAACAATATATTCAGTAACATCTTCAGTATTCTGACCTTTCAATCAACAACAACATCATCATCATACTCTGATCTTTCGATCGAAAACATCATCATTATCATACTCTAATCTTTCGATTAGAACCATCATCATCATCAAAACATCATTATCATCAAAACATCAACATCATCATCATCAAAATATCATTATCATCACACTCTGATCTTTCAATAAGAAACATCATTATCATCATCAACAACCTGCAAACCACAGTACAAAGATAAAGAAGTCTTTGGATCTCTTTTGGACTTAAAGTCCAGGGATGATGCAATCCTACCACCTTCTCGATGACTGAAGTTCACCGGATCCGTTCTGAACCAAAGTCCAAGGATGATACAATCCTACCACCTTCTCGATGACCGAAGTTCACCGGATCCGTTCTGAACCGAAGTCCAAGGATGATACAATCCTGCCACCTTATCGATGACCAAAGTTCACTGGATCCATTCTGAACCGAAGTCCAAGGATGATACAATCCTGCCACCTTCTCGATGACTGAATTTCACTGGATCTGTTCTAAATCGAACTCCAAGGATGATACAATCCTGCCACCTTCTTGATGACCGAAGTTCACCGGATCCGTTCTAAACCGAAGTTCAAGGATGATACAATCCTACCACCTTCTCGATGAGCGAAGTTCACCAGATCCGTTCTGAACCGAAGTTCAAGGATGATACAATCCTGCCACCTTCTCGATGACCGAAGTTCACCGGATCCGTTCTGAAATGAAGTACAAGGATGATACAATCCTGCCACCTTCTCAATGACCGAAGTTCACCGGATCCGTTCTGAACCGAGTTCAAGAATGATACAATCCTGCCACCTTCTTAATGACCGAAGTTCACCGGATCTATTCTGAACCGAGGTCCAAGGATGATACAATCCTGCCACCTTCTCGATAACCGAAGTTCATCGGATCCGTTCTGAACTGATGTTCAAGGATGATAAAATCCTGCCACATTCTCGATTACCGAAGTTCACCGGATCCGTTCTGAACCGGAGTTCAAGGATGATACAATCCTGCCACATTCTCGATGACCGAAGTTCACCGGATCCATTTTGAACCGAAGTTCAAGGATGATACAATCCTGCTACATTCTCGATGACCAAGGTCACCGGATCACTTCTGGACATATGTCCCAGGATGATACAATCCCTCTTCATTCTCGAAGACCGAGGTCTCTGGATCACTTTAGGGCAAGTGCCAAGGGATGATACAATCCCACTGCAACATCACTACTCCCCCTTTTGGGGAAGGTCTTTCCGAACCATACCAAGCTTGTCTCGAAATTTTTCGAACTTTACTCGGGACAGAGGCTTCGTCAACACATCATTATCTAAACCATCATCATCTACATCTTCAGTATGTGAATATTGAACTATCACCATCTGTATCTCCAGTATGTGAATACTGAAAGCATCATCATCTATATCTTTAGTATAGAAATACTGAAAACATCATCATCTCTATATTCATTATAGAAATACGGAATCACCATCATCTGCGTCTACAGTATGTAAATACTGAAACAACATCTATATCTTCAGGATGGGAATACTGAAACATCATCATCTGCATCTTATCTCATATGTTGAAATACCGGATTTCTATGTGTTACGATGGAACACAGGGTTCTCTGTCATCACAACTCTGGTTATCACATAGAATCACGGTAGTGTCCAACTCTAGGTTGAATAATCCTGACATCAGCTTCCAAATCCATATGGCTTCACAACTAGCAGAGCAAGCTGCTATATATTCTGCTTCGGCTGTGCTTAGAGCAACACTAGACTGCTTTCTGCTAAACCATGAAATCATAGCAGACCCTAAACAAAAGCATCTACCTGATGTGCTTTTCCTGTCTGAGATACTTCCAGCCCAATCTGCATCTGTATAGCCATACAATCTGTAGTCATGGCTACCATCATAATATAGACCAAGGTTTATAGTCCCTTTCAGATATCTCATCACATGTTTTGCAGCTACTAGGTGAACCCGTCTTGGTTGAACAAGATATTGACTTAAGGTGTTCACAGCAAAACAAATGTCTGGTCTGGTATTTGTTAAGTGCATCAATGACCCAATGATCTATCTGTAATGAGTCGCATCCACTAACTCTAATGAGTCATCAGCTAACAGCTTCAGTTTGGAGTCCATGGGTGTGGCCATGGCTTTGCATTCCAACATATTGAATCTCTTCAATATCTCTACTGCATACTTTCCCTGGTTGAGAAAGATTCCTTCTGAACTTTGCCATACTTCCAGACCTGGGAAATAATGCATTAACCCAAGGTCTTTCATCTCAAATTCTTCTGCTAGTTTCTTCTTGCTTTCCATGATCTGTTTCTCATTCCCTATCAAGAATAAGTCATCCACATATAATAACAGGATGACAGGTTCATCTTCTACAACCTTGAGATAAAGGTTAGGATCAGCTTTACTCTTGGTAAAGCCCATAATTGACAGGAAACTGTCTATCCTTCCATACCAAGCTCTGGCAACTTGCTTCATGCCATAGAGGGCCTTCTTCAACTTACATATATGAGTCCATCTGTCTTCAACTTCAAATCCTTGTGACTATTCGATGTGAAACTCTTCCCCAATCATACCATTAAGGAAGGCTTGTCTTTACTTCATCATGGAAGCAACTACCATCA
The DNA here is from genome assembly GCA_001517045.1 of Pseudotsuga menziesii. NCBI lineage: Eukaryota > Viridiplantae > Streptophyta > Pinopsida > Pinales > Pinaceae > Pseudotsuga > Pseudotsuga menziesii. The sequence continues at coordinate 314,237 of LPNX011044091.1, read as the reverse complement.
TAGTTCTGAAGAAAGTGTACCTTGCTTCCTGGAGTAAGTGTCTCTTCAGAATTAATTCTCTCTTTCTTATAGAAACCTCTAGCCACAAGTCTTTCCTTACTTCTATCAGCAACATATTTTATCTTGCAAATCCATTTGTAAGATACCACATTCTTGATTTCTGGTTTGAGTACTATATCCCAAACATCATTCTAGTATCTTTCAGCATAACATCTTCCATGAGTTCGTCTTGTCAGATCATCAACATATCCTAGTCTTCTGCATTCAACTTTGAAGGTTGGAACCCACTTTAATCTTGGTAAAGTCTCGATCCATCAGGAAGTTGTCCATCATGTCGTACTGTGTCGAACTCAGATATCTTCTGTAGTCACTCCCCCTGAAGTGGAGTATTATCTTCCTTCTTCATTCTGTATAGGTGGTTCTATGCTTGATATATACTGGTCAATAGAGTATGTCATGTCATAGTCTATTCTTTCTGAGGCAAATCACGAACCTTACTTTGTACACTTGTTCTTGTAGATCCATATGGAAGATACTACGTACTTCCCTTTATGTCTCAAAATCATATCGTATACATCATTCCCCATGATCAACTGTTATTCTTTGATCATAGCTTATTTCATAGCATTATTTTCTTCATCTTGAGTTATCTCTCATACCCATGGTCGTCTTCATCCTTCAAGGTGGATTTACCACTTTCTGAAGCTCTTTCTTCCGTCATGGTGTCTCTAACCCTGGGAGCTTCAGATTCATGTTTATTGAATTGTCATCACTTGTTCTTCGGAACAAGTCTCATCCTTCTTTTCTTGTAGGAGGTTGTACAAGACCTTTCCTACAATTCAAATGCACTAGTTGCATGGTTAGAATTATTTCATAAAACATATGCATAACGACAAATTCTTATGCATCATGCAACTGTTTAGCCAATACAACATTCATCCATATCTCACATAAACTTTCTAGATGCCTTCCATCTCTACCATGACATCATTGAGATTGTGTACTAATCCAATATGTCAGCAAAGAGGTTTGATATGTAGCAATGGAGACTTGTATAGCACCATGAGCTACTTACCCATCACATGCATATTAGTAGTATACAAGCATTAATGCAAACAATCTATCATGCATAACACATCAACTGAATATAATCAAATGTAAAACAATATCATGAAATGACAATTGAATACTTATCTTTTATTTGTTTCGTGGGTAGACTCCATCTTGATCATTCTGCTTTATCATCTTCTTCATTCATGAAATCATCATTTCTTATCCAAATGATAAGATGAATAAGAGGTTCTTCAAGAATTGAGTTCTTCATATTCCTCATCGCTTGAGGGATCTTCTTTGAATGGTGAGAGCTTGATCTTCAATTGCTCCCACCTTCTTCTTCTCCTCTTATGAGTCGAGCTGAAAGTAATCACTTTCTTCTGGCATACATTCTTCCCATGAATGGATCCCACGATCCTGGGAGGCCATTCAAGGTGGCTATCACCACTTCTGCGTTCTTCACTTCTTCTTTTACTTCTTCAATTTGATTCTTAGGGTCATCTTCCGATGTATGTTCTTTCCTTCAAATAGCTTGGTCAAGGAATCAAACATCTCTTTTGGTGTCTTTAGGGAAGACACTTGTGGTACAAGTTGATCCGTGACTGAATCAACAATGATCTTCTTGGCCTTGACCAAGTTCTTCTGGTGTAAGGCTTTGAGCCTCATCTCCCTCTAGAACTGGAACCTCTCTACTCATGTAGGTGTCCAATTCATTTTCTTCAGAGAGATCAAATACTTCCATGCTGGGAAGTTGTCAACTTCACCAAGATTATCATCAATTTGATGTGATAGATCACTTTGAAATGAGAACCTCAAATGCAAATAGGAAAAGATTAGATCTTACCGATTTGAGGTGTCCGTCTTGCTTCCGGAGCTAGCTGATCTAGGGTTTGTCAGAGAAACCCTAATTTTCAAAACTTAGAATCTTTCAGATCTGATTGGATAGAAAGATAGATCTCTTCAAATGGAGCTTTCCAATGTACTCCTTTTCTGAAAACAGTGGAGGGAAGCTCCCAGAACAGGAAGCCCTAGTTTTCCAATTTCTTCTACAGAAATGCCTATCACTGTTTCTGTGATATCTCCAAAATTATTGCTCCTCTGTGTCTAAAATTTTTCACTAAGGTAAATCACATGTCCTTGATCCAACACCATAGGTTTCATCAGCATTGGTTTCACCAATTGGGATTTATGATCCTTTTCCCAAGGTGACCTGTTACAGGACTATTCAGAATAGCGAAGTTGTACGGCCTGCCACATGTCACTGTTTCATCTTCTGGTTCTGAAATTTAGACCATAGAAATTATAGTTTGTTCTATTTCTATAAAATCTTCAATAATTCCATTTGGACCTCTGTAGCCCAAGCTATAGCAATTCTCCCTAGGTGTCCTGTTTAGGGATGAATTCTGGAAGAGGCTGGAACCTTAACGTGGAGGGATCATATCTCCCAGAATATAGTGAATATGAGGCTAAATTTTGGACACACTATACATCAAGATTGTATCTTCGACATCTGCAATTTTTAGCTCCTGAGCCTTCTCCAATCTCATAATATAGTGAAAGTACCAAAACTTAACAGTTTTTAATATTTAGGGTTTTTCTAGCTCGGGGTCAAACTAGGGTTTCACTTTCCCAGAGTTTCACCCAACCAAAAATCTTGATCCAGGTCTCTAAACTTTGATTTTGATGAGGAGAGAAATCCTATGCTGGGCTCACTCAAAAATTCATCTTCTGCAAGAAGCCCTAATTTCCCGCATCGAAAACTTAAAATGCTCGGAATCGAATTCTGCTTCGACAGAAAGATGCGCCCTTCAATGGAGAGTTAGCCTAGCCTTCTTTTGTTGATCGATTGTGGAGAGAGAACCAAAAATTAAGAATCCCTAGCTTTTGTAGCTGCACAATGTCTTCTTTCAGGGTGGCTCTGATACCATGTTAAATTTTCATATGCTAAGCTAGATCATTAGTATTTTATTTCGATTTCATAACAAAAGCATATAAACAGGATCACTGAAAGATAGACAAGCACAACCATACAAAAGAGAACACAAAGATTTATCTTGGGAAAACCCTAAAGGGAAAAACCCAGCAAAAGCTTCCTCAATATAGATGCCCCAAAAAAGATAAAAAGTAAAACCAACAAGGAGATCAAAGCCTGATCCTCCTCCTTCTCCAGCTACTCTTCTCCTCTCCACTTATGCGCTACACAAGTGAGAGTGTGTGCTTCAAATAAGGAGCTCCACACCTCTATTTCTATTCATCTTTTCACTTTAATTAACTCATCCGACATGTAGGCTCGAGTTAAATCATGTAGGCTCAAGTTACACATGTAGGCTCAAGTAACCACACTAGGGTGCTAATGACCCACCTTTACAATTAGAGGGGACTACCTCATGACTCTTAATAGTTCTTCCGATTAGAAGCATCAGGGTACAAAGTAATACAAGTGGTTCTCCTGGTAGGACCATCGGGGACCACACAAAGATACATATAGAATATTCTTTGAAGTTACAATATTTCAACAGTTACTAAATCAACAACCCTAGATATAGGGTTGTTAATACTCTTCAATCGTTGAATCAGTTGAGGACTCCACTCTATCAGTTCTCCTTATTGCAATTTTTTTTGCTAGGTTGTTAACTTCAACAATCACTTATACAACAAAACGGGAAACTTGCAAAAGAAAATTTCGTGAATATCGGTATAAATGTATCACTCTAACCAATTTGTTAGATTCAACCGTGATCCTTCACTTTCTTCTCGTACAAAATCCAATGCTTTAAACTCTACCCAGTCTTGGATTTATAGCTTTGTCTGGTGCAGAAACATATCCCTCACCAAAATGATTCACGGTCCCCACAACGAAACCATTTGTTGGTTTTTCCTTCCCTTCGACCCAAGTTCAAACCCTTGTTTGTACGTCAACAAAGCTCAAGATACTTTCCCGACAGAGCAGGGCTCAATCGGCAACACCTACGATGCAAATGCAGCTCACCCGAGATTTATCTATGGGTAACTGCCAGAACCAGGTTTCTGTAGTTGGGTGGCGGTTTCTTCTTTCACGGCACCTTACCAACTCACTTGACTGAATTTGGGGGTGTATTTCCTATTATTCTTGTGTTCATTTAAGATATTGCTCTACTTGTTCGTTGACAGAGATTACAATAGTAATATAAAATCTTTATCACATATTCTATCTGTCAACTGTTCGACATATGCATCTAAGAACTTATTCATAAACAAATGTTAGTCAATCTTTTCAGACCTACTTGTTCATAGCATACATTCATTCAACACATACATATTCATCAAATACACATAGAGACAACATATAACGTGGAAACCCATTTAGGAAAAACCACAAAGGCGCTCTTTATCTGCCATGCCAAATAGATAGCACCTTTCATCTACGCACTCAACATGCAGATTATGTTCTATATCTTCTCTACAATCTATACAGACTTCTCTCCTCTCATGCTCTCTAATCTTCAGTCTCTAAAGTTTTCCTCTCCTTCACTCTATTATCGATCCACACACAGCCTGGATTGACTCTAGTTTCTACAACTCTTCAACCCTAAACCTCTAGTAAGGCCAGAGCTGGTAGAGACCAACCCACACTCAACTTGGGTTCTCTATTTTATAGGCTCTTACATGTCATAAGCAATCGACTCTATTATGTTAGTTGATAGGATATCATTCCTATTCGCATACATTCAGTTACACTGATAGTAGGCAATATCGGCCCAAAAATACAAATATGATTTAATCCCAAAGCATGCGTTATTCTAACTGACTTCTTACCCATGATCAATTGAGCTACCATTTTCAACTATTGTACTCTTCTTCTATCATGGTTCCTTCCGTCGCAACTGTTCTCTTCGTAGCTTCTCTTTCGTCACAAACTCTTCTCCCACGGTTGCTTCTCTTACAGATTTTCTTCCCTGACTGCTTCTATCGCAGCTTCTCTTTTCATTGCAGATTCTTCTGTCATGTGACCAGAATCGTCATATTCCCGAGCAAAATTATGATCAAATTCTACAGATCTTTTCCTAGAGCCATTAGGAAGTTAGACCAATCACTTGATCACAATACTATCCACTAATTAAAAAGAAAATATACCACCACTATGACTTAAGAACTAACAAAATGCATATTGATGAGAGCATTGGGATCTTTCTCATTGGCCAATACCATGATATTATGGAAATTAAGCCCAATCTTAGAACAATTAAACTCACAAAATTGCTTGAAAATATGCACGAAACACTCAAGAAGGAGACTGAATATGTGATAAATACACAAATTGTTTATTGAATTAATTTACATGAGCCATCAATAAATAAATATAGGATGATTTTAAATTCAATACTCCAAGGATTCGAAAGTCAAATATGTTATTCAAATCAGTACAAAAGCAAGCTTACTAAACTAGTCAAAATCGCCTATAGGTGCATAAAGCACTTTCCAAATCAGTCAAGATGCTCACGAATTTGCTGAATGAGTGTGTAAAGATCATAAGTAATGGAAAATGGACTTAATCATGCTTTTAGTTGAGGAAAAGAAAGGAGGTGAGTTGGTGCAAAAAAAAAGGCAGTCTACCTTAAAACTAGATATAGCTTTTGCCTTAAAACTGCATAAAAAGTTGGAAACTCTGGATAAGGAAGTAATGCACAGTTTCTATTATGGGAAGTCGGTGGGTTAGCAGAACCTTATCCATGATCTTTCTAACTCACTCCATGAGGCATTTTTGGAAATTTTTCCCTAAAAAATGGAATTGGGTGCAAACTAGCTAGTGTAGGACCTAGGGAATTGATAAAAAAAAATAATAAATTATTTTATCCTAAGTCTTGGGATGGGTTTTGATTATTCTAAAACTCCCTCTTAAGCTTGACTTTATGTACAATATCAGAAACATATCAAGTATATAGGGCCTAGCAAAAAGGCTTAATCACCCTTTACATACTGTTTGTCCATACAAAACAAGGAAATAGGCAAAACCACAAGTGGGAAAATCCTCCCTCCAACATGGACATGAACAAAAATGTATGAAATATGGTCTTCAATATGTCTTCACCACATGATCAACTAGCCCAAGTAGTGACTTGATATTGTTGAAGTTCCTCTAAGAAAGTATCTTGGTGAAGATGTCTACAACTTGCTTAGATGATGCGCAATAGTGCAGATCAATGACCCCATCATGCACAAGTCCTCTGATCTAGTGCATATGGATCTCGATGTGTTTGGTTAGCTGCCTCAGTACTGGATCAGTTGATATTCGAATGGTACTTTGGTTTTCATAATAAATGACTGTAGAAGTCTCTAACTCGATCCCAAACTCTCCAAGTATTCCTTGTAACCACAAACATTGAGTAGGTGCATTCACAATTCCTCAGTACTTTGCCTCTGTAGATGAAAGTGAAATTGTACTTTGCTTCTTACTTGACCAGCTGATTCGTCCATATGCAAGCATAACACATATCTAGAATTTGATTTCCTATCAGTGTCATCACTTGCCCAATCAGAGTCAGTAAAACCAACTAACTCTAGGCTAGATTGTGCAACATAGTGAATCCCACGAGTTTTTGTTCCTTGTAAAAAGTGTAGGATCCTCTTTGTTGCCCTCCAATGGATGTTATGAGGCTGATCCATGTATATAGAATCCACACTCACTGCATAAGATATATCAGGTCAAGTATGAGTCAAATAAAGAAGACAACCAACCAGTTGCCTATACAATGTGTTATTTTCCAATGGAGATGATTGTGCTTCTTCAATCTTAACTCCTGAAAGGAAAGGAGTATTGCTTCGATTGGAAACCTTCATTCTAAAATTCTTCAGTAGATATGAAGTATACTTAGAATGACGTACCTTTATTCTAAGATCTGATTGAGAAATTTCAAGCCCCAAAAAATGGCTTAACAACCCCAAATCAGTCATAGAGAAGGCATGGTTCATTGCACTCTTCAAAAAGGAAATTTATTTCTTGGAACTTCTTGTGATAATAAGGTCATCCACATACAATACAATCATGATTAAGGAACCATGAATCAGCTTCAAATAGACATTAGGATCAGAATTTCATCTATAATAGTTTAGTGATAGCAAAAGGCCATCAATATTGGCATACCAAGCTCTGGGAACTTGTTTTAGCCCATACATTGATTTCTTCAACATGCACACAAGAGATGGATAAATCAAAAAAACTTATGGCTATTGCATATATACTTATTCTTTCAGATCACCATGTAGGAAAGCACTCTTTACATCCATGTGATGTACTTCCAACTACTTCGAAGCTGCAATGGCCAAAACTATTCTTATGGAGACCATCTTTGCAACTGGTGCAAAGGTCTCATTATAGTCAATGCCTTGGAATTGGGAGAATCCCTTGGCCACTAACCTTGCCTTATGCTTCATAGTAGAACCATCAGCAACAAATTTATTTTTGAAAACCCACTTACACTTGAGTAGCTTTCTCCCTAGGGGAAGAATGACTAGATCCCATGTGTCATTCTTTTGGAGCGAATGAAATTCCTCCTTCATGGTTGTTTTCCATATTGGGTCTTCATATGCATCTTCATATGTTTTTGGATCATATTCAATCATTATAAAACACTTATCATCAAAGAAAGGGTCCTTGACAGAAAGGGCACTCTTGAATTGAGATCTAGTCCTCCTAGAATCACTAAGATTCCCAGCTAGTTCCCCAACTGCTTGGATTGTCTTTGTTGCCCAATTTTTCCTTGTGGGGTTGTTTGGATCTGAAATTAAATCATCATTATCATACATATCATAATCATAAATTTCATTAGTTCCTTCACTTACAACCAAAGGTGGAGGAGGTGAGGAGGACTATCCAATTTCTACTACTACCATAGGCTCTTCTTCGAATTGAACACTCCTTTCAATAAAGGATTTTTGAGTGATCATGTTGATAAGATTGTACCCTTTGGAATCTTTAGAATACCAAACAAATAGGCACTCTTGGCTTTGGGGTTCCAAATCCCTCTTTTTATCTAATGAAATTCTATCCCATGCTCTTGAGCCAGAAATCCTGAAATGAGACACATATGTTTTGTGCCCACTCCAAGCTTTGAAAGGAGTAACTCCATCAAGCTACTTGTGAGGCACCCTATTCTGGATATAGAATGCATAATTTATAGCTTCAACCCAAAACTTTGGTGGTAAAGTCTTAGACTCCAACATACAAGTAGCCATCTCTGTGAGGCTTCTATTCTTCCTCTCAGCCACACCATTATGCTGAGGTGTGTAGGGAATAGAGTGTTGCATGTGGATACCTACATATTCACAATAATTTTTGAACTCGGACTTGACATATTCACCACCATTATCATATCTGAGGATCTTGAGTTTCCTCCTAGACTGGTTCTCAACCAAGGCCTTGAAAACCTTGAAGTGGTCAAAAACTTCAGACTTGAGTTTAAGGAAGTAAACCCAACAGTACTTGGAAAAGCAATTTATGAAAGTTAAGACATACTTGGATTGACTCATGGACATATGAGGTAAGGGACCAATAATTTCACTGTGGATGAGCTCAAGAGGTGTTGAGGTTCGCTCATGAATGTCTCTCTCATACTTATGCTCTCGATGTTTTCCTAGAATGCAACCCTAACAGACTCCTTTGGAAAATTTTATCTTGGCAAGCCCTGAAACCATATATTTTTCACACAAATATGAAAGGTATTTATAGTTTAGCTGAACAAACCTCTCGTGCCAAAGCTTGTTTGCTTCATTGGCATGGGTGAGGAGAGCAGAGGGGTTAGACAAAGGCATGAAGTGTGAGAACCTATAGACTTTTGAACTATGATCCACAAGACCTTTAGCAATGACTCTACCATTAGTAATATCAAAGATTTCAACTACATTGGGAGAGAAAACAACCTTCTAAGGAGACCCAGTGTGGTTCATCTGGTAGACTGACAAGAGATTAGCAGCAAGACCTGGGACATACAAAACATTATTGAAGGAACCATGGTCAAAATCAATGCTACCTTTACCCTTACTTTCAGTTTCTAGTTATCTCCCATCAAAATATTAGGACCCTTTGAATCACAAAGAGATGAGAAGGATTCCTTTGTTGAAACCATGTTCCTAGAAGCTCCATAATTGATGATAAAGGAAGGAGATCTTACAGTGTTTGCAACCAGTGCATGTACTCTCTCCTTGTCTTCAAAACTAGATCCTCCTTCATTCTTGCTTGCGCCACCAGGAAGGGAGATGTTGTTCTTCTCTAGGATTTGAGTAAGCATATCGATCTACTTATTCATGCAAGAGCTTTCAGGATGAAAACCCTTACCACAGTATGCGCACTTGCTACCTTCTCCTTTACCTTTCTTCTTCTGAAAGTTCTTCTTCTTGGAGTTTTAGGACTCCTCTAGAGACTTGGACTTGTCTCATTTTTTATTTGGAGGCTTCTTAGCCTTCTTCTTATATTTGGAATTAACATTGGAATCTCCAGTAACCAAACCTTGATATTTGGAAGGTTTGATGGTGCCCATCAAGACCAATTTGTCTTGCTCTTGAGTCAAGGATTCCATGAAATATGTCAGTGAAGGCATCCTCAAATTTTGAGCTGTCAACTTGGTGGCATGGAAGGTCGAAAAAAATATTGAGTAATTAGGGCCAAGATTAGTTGTTCATCTTCTTTGTCAATACCACACTGTTTTAGCTGCAAAACCCGTGATTTGAATTTTGGGAAGTAGATTTGCAAGGATTCGAAGCTACTTAGACTCAGTGTTATTAGCTCATTCTCCATTTGGTAACCTCTCATCTTATTTGTCTTCCCAAACAAAGCTTGAAGTTTCTCCCATACTTCATTCGGTGATGTAAGACCATCAAGATGAAATAGAAAGTCTCTGGAAATGCCGAGACATAAGAGACCATACACCTCATCTCTCCTGTTATGCCATTTGATCTTCTCTGCTACTGCATTAGGCTCAGATTCGGTTTCCATGGTTACTCTTTAGAGGCCTTTACTCCTCACCAGAATCTCCATCCTTGCCTTTCATTCGAAGTAATTGAATGGAGTTAAGATGATTGGTTGAGATTAATCCATTCTTCAACAACTACGCCCTTGAACATGCAGATTGCACTCCCAGTGAGTGATGTCGACCCTGCAAAAGAAAATTGAAGAGGAGAACAATCTAGCTACTAAGGTGTCTCTGATACCATGTGGAAATAAATCCCAAGCTTAGAACAATTGAACTCACAAAATTGCTTGAAAATATTCAAGAAACACTCAAGAAGGAGACTGAATATGTGATAATCCACAAACTGTTTATTGAATTAATTTACATCAGCCATCAATAAATAGATATAGGATTCTTATAAAGTCGATAATCCAAGGATTTCAAAGCTAAAATATGCTATTCGAATCAGTACAAACGTAGGCTTACTAAACTAGTCAAAATCCCCCATATGTGCATAAAGCACTTTCCAAATCAGTCAAGATGTTCATGAATTTGTTGAATGAGTGTGTACATCTCATAAGTGATGGAAAGTGGACTTTATCATGCTTTTGGTTGAGGAAAACAAGGGAGGTGAGTTGGTGCAAAAAACAAGGCATTCTACCTTAAAACTAGATTTAGGTTTTGCCTTAAAACTGTAGAAAAAGCTGGAAACTCTAGATAAGGAAGTAATGCGCAGTTTCTATTCTGGGCAGTATGTGGGTTGGAATAATATTATCCAAGATCTTTCTAACTCGCTCCATGAGGCATTTTTGGCAAGTTTGACCTCAAAAATGGAATTGGGTGCAAACTAGCTAGTGTAGGGCCTAGGGAATTAATAAAAAAGATTATTTATTTTATCCTAAGTCTTGGGATGGGTTTTGATTATTCCAATAGAGATATGAAAATGCTAAGTTATAGACCTCCAAAGTGTTATACCTCATAACATGAAAGTCACCACCACTCAAGGATGAGGCTTGAAGAATGGTTGAAATATTTGTTATAGACAAAATCTATTTACCTTCATAAGGTTTGGGAAAGTAACTAACTTAGTTGATCTTCGTCACGCTTGCAACTAAAACCATAGTCAATGCATCCCATAGTCCCTCTCATTTTAGTCAATAAAGCCCCATCTCATTTTCAATCATCAAAGCGGAAGTATTTGCAATCTAACTTAATGATTTATTAATTTTTTCAACATCTTTAATATGTTATGAGAACTTGGAGTTGATCTGGCAGCCTGGAGGAGCGACCTGCACGAGGAGAGCACGATCTGAGCTCGTGAGGGGCGAGAGGAGACTGATCTGGAATTGAACCAGATCGTGGATATTGCCAAGGGAGAGATTTGACCCATTGCTGATCACCTGCATGGGACTGCTGTCAGAGGCCGCTCTGGCAATGCTGGAGGGCTAAAGATGGGCACCCCGGTCCCTGGTGAGGATCGAGATCTGTCCCAGGTTGAGGAATTCGATCGATTAATCTCATCTTACAACAAGAGATCCGGCAAAACCAACCCCCCGAAATTTGTCAAAAGGCTTGAAGATGTGCCGAAGGTTGCCCTTCCCCCCGAGGAAACCATCCAAGTAGCTCTCTCCCTGGTAGATCGAGCCCTAATCGGTCAATTTACGGGGCTTTGGCCTTCGCCCAAAACAACGGACAGCTGGGTTCAAAGAAACTGGAGACCCCTAATCACCAACAATGTAGCTTCCTACTCCGTCGGGCGAGGTTTTTTCCTCTTTGACTTCGAATCCAAGGATGATAAAGAGTTGATCTTCAGAAATGGGCCCTACTTCATGGGGCCGCAAGGTATTTACCTTAACAAGTGGACGCCGGAATTCAATCCCGAAGTTGACACGCCAAGAGCAGTGCCTGTCTGGGTCAGGCTGCCTAATCTCCCTATGCATTGCTGGAATCCTAAATCCCTCCAAGCCATAGGGACTGCGCTGGGGAATCACATAGATATGGCTAGTCCAAAAGACCAATACGCCTGTGCCTGAATTTGCGTTGAGGTCGACCTGGAAGCTGGACTCCCTGAAGCTATCAAATTAACCGTGGGAAGCTGGTCCCATTTCCAAAAACTCGATTATGAACAGCTGCCCTTCAAATGCAGAGGATGCCATGAGTACGGGCACTTCATCCGCAACTGTCCAAAAAAGCCTGAGAACCAGCAGGACAAGGTGGAGGGATGGCAAAAGGTGACTAGATCTAAAACCAAACACCAATCCGGGAAGGGCCCTAAAAAAGGTGTAGGGACCAATGAAACAAGGATCACTAATCTTGAAGGATCAGTGGAAGCAACCAAGACTAAAGCAATGGGGGAAATAAGGGAAGATCTCATTGAAATTGGTGAGAAATCCAGCAATGAAGGGAACAAAGAATCTGAAGCAAAAATATCAGTTCAACAATTGAAAGACCAAGAGGAAGAAAAGGCCCCGGTCACTGCAGGGGAAACCCAGGGGAAATCAGAAGAAGACTCTGGATTGGAGGAAGAGGAAGAGGAGGAGGGGGAAATCGAAATAACCACTCCGAGAATGACTAAAACAAAGGGAAGGAAATCCATGAAAGAAATAAGAGAGCAGGAAACCTATAAGTATAAGATGCAAGGTTCTCAGCTAACCTTGGAAAAGCTTCTGAAATCCTCTAGGAACACCCGCTAGCAAGGGCATGCCCAGAAAGGGATGCCTCCGCTCCCCAAAAGTAAGTAATGAGGATCCTCTCCTGGAACTGTAGAGGTCTTGGAAGTAAAATCAAAGAAGAAGCAATGTTAGATCTAACTTATTTACATAAGCCGGACATCTTTCTGATCCAGGAGACCAAGATGGAGGAAGCCGTCTTCCTCCAAGTTAGTCAAAAATTTTGGAAAGGCAAAGGAAAAGCTACAATAAGTTCAAGAAGGGCTTCTGGCGGCATTGGAACCCTATGGAATGACAAATAATTTGATACCGTTGCCGTCAAGTACAGCAACCATTGGATCCTCACCTAGCTTAGGCAGAAATTCTCGAACTCCCTGGTAAGTATCTTCAATATCTATGCTCCCAATTCTGCTGCGGAAAAAAACTCCTGCTGGAATCTCCTGCATGAGGAGAAAAGTAATCTGCAAGGTAACATCATAATTGCAGGTGATCTTAATGTCACCCTAAGCCAAGAGGAAAAGCGAGGTGGGTCCTTGATCAATGATCCCATAAGGGAGACCGTAGATGAAATCATCTTGGAATGGGATCTAATGGACATTAAACCTACTTCTGGAAAGTATACCTGGAATAATAAAAGAGTAGGGCCTGGACATATTGCCGCAAGACTCGACAGGTTCCTAGTCCAGGACTCCTTCCTCCTGCTGGGGCTGAATATTTCTTCCAAAATTATGCCTTTTGGAGTCTCTGACCACAGGCCCATTCTCCTTGAGATGGCTGTTAACAAGAATTGGGGCCCAATTCCTTTCAAGTTTAATTCCCTGTGGGCTACTCACTCTGACTTCCTCCAAATCGTAGCTAATTCGTGGGCCCCCCCGGTCACAGGATCTCCCTTCTACGTTTGGGAGGAAAAGATAAGAAGATTGAAAAATCACCTTAAGCTTTGGGCCAAGACTATCCCTTCTCCTTCAGATCAAAAAACTCAAGCAGCGCATGAGCTCGAGTCCCACCAGGCTGTCTTGGAGGTTAAAGATGTGGGCGCAGAGGATCTCCACGCTGAAGCTTTATTACAGGCTAATCTTCATAAAGCTTGCAAAATCGAATCTGATTGGTGGAAGATTAAGGCTAGGTGCGATTGGCTGGCTGATGGGGATAAGAATTCAAGGTATTTCCATAAGCAGGCGGCAGCCAGAAACAATTTCAACTGTGTGCAGGAAATCCACACCCAGGATCGTATTATAAACAGTCATGAAGAAATTAAATTGGAAGCAACCAGACATTTTAGTGGACTCTTCACGGCCCAGCCAGTTGTGGAGGACGCTGGAATCTTGAGTCTGATACCCAATTCCATTAAATCCAGCGATAATGAGTCTCTCACCCAGGCTATTTCGATGGAGGAGATTAAGAGAGCCGTTGATGGAATGAAGGATGACAGAGCCCAGGGACCGGATGGATTTAATGCCACCTTTGTTAAGCTTTGCTGGAACATCATTAAGAAAGACTTAATTAAAATGGTCCAGAAGTCCCAGAGATGCAGTAAAATCGATGGAAGCACCAATTCTGCATTTCTGGCCTTAATTCCCAAAGAGAAGGAGGCCAAATACTTTAACAGGTTCAGGCCTATTTCTTTGTGCAATATAGGCTATAAAATCATCACTAAGGTATTGGCAGGCAGACTCAAGCATATCCTACTGAGACTGATCCCTGAGAATCAAGGAGGATTTGTAAAAGGCAGGAAGATCTAGGAAAACATCATTTTAGTTCAAGAGGCTATACACTCCAGCTTGCAGAACGGTGATAAGGGAATGGTGGTCAAAATTGATCTTGCCAATGCCTTCGACAGGGTCAGCCATCCCTTCCTTTTCCAGGTAATGCAGAAATTTGGATTCGCTCCTAATTTTATATCTTGGGTCTGGGCTTGTATAAGCAACCTGTGGATTGCCCCGCTTGTTAACGGAAGAGTTGCCCCCTTCTTCCAAGCCTCGAGAGGCCTGAGGCAAGGATTCCCGCTCTCTCCTCTCCTTTATGCCACCCAAGCCTCTGTTCTTAGCTTTCAGCTAGAGGTTGCCAGGCTTGACCAAGATCTCCCTGGAATCCAAATGGCTAGAGGCATCAAGGATATTAATCACGCGCAATTTGCGGATGACACTATCTTACTAGGCGGTGCTAGTAACATTATAGGCCGACGATTCAAGACTGAGCTGAACCGGTATTTCCTAGCTTCTGGAGGCCAAGTCAATCTTCGGAAAAGCCAGATCTATGGCTGGAACATCAATCCGAGGGAAATGTCAGATATCTCCCGGAGCCTCAACATGGGCGGGGTCACTGCCTGGGAGTCCTTCAACTATCTGGGGGTTCCCATCTTCAAAACCAAGCCCAAGAGCTCAGCCTAGAATCCTGTTGTGGAGAAAATTAAAAACAAAATCCAAGGTTGGGGATCAACCTGGTTAAACTTGGCTGGGAAGGTAGTCTTAATCAAGGCTGTCTTGAACAGCTACCTGATATATCAGAGTTCTCTCCTTCTAGCTCCGGTCAAAACCATCAACCAATTAGAAGGACTGATAAGGTCCTTTCTCTGGGAAGGGGGTAGTGCTGGAAGAAGCAAGAAGTTTGCGTTGGTAAGCTGGAGAACTATTAAACTCCCGAAGTCTGAAGGAGGCCTCCACATCAGAGATCTTAGGACCCAAAACTTGGCTATGGGAGCCAAGCTGATCTGGAACCTGCTAGTCCCCAAGCCCTCCTGGTCCAGCCTAGTGCTGAAAGCTAAGTATTTCAAGGGTACTCGGCTTAGATGTCTGGAAGGTGCCCACGTGATCCAGAATGGATCCTCCATCCATAAAATTTGTCTTAAGGCCCTGCCTCAGTTCATAGGTGGTCTGCACTGGGTCCCAGGCAATGGGAAACTCATTAATCTTTGGAATGACTCTGTTCTTGGTAAGATCCCTCCTCAGCTACCTCACCTGCAGCAAAGGATGGACGCGTTAGGGCTGACTATGATCTGGGACATTTCCACGTGGGAGAACTCTGAGAGCCAGCGATGGGTTGGCTGGAATTTACCGGATCTTCCAGATGATCTTGATGAAGAGAAGTCACAGCTTCTCGACCACCTGGCTGGGATAGCCCCTCTCTGCCAAAACAGAAGGGACAAGCGTGGATGGGGTGATCAATCAGGCAATTACACCACTTCTGAAGGCTATCAACGATTTTCTGCTGATTTCAACGTCCCTGGCAATCCCAAAATCTAGAATTATAACTGGACCAACACCACGATGCCCAAGATCGACCTCTTTACCTGGACGCTGCTGCATGGACGAATTCTCACATGCGAGAATTTGGAAAGGAAAGGGATCGCTGGGCCTTTTAAATGTCCCCTGTGTGCAGTCGCTGGAGAAACCATCACGCATCTGTTTTTCAGTGCACTTATGCCAATTTAGTATGGAAAGGCGCGCTGGATAGCTGGGGAGGATTAAGGAGAATGCCGGTAAATATTCATGATTGTTTTTACAATTGGGAAAAATTGTACCAGGGCGAGCTAGCTGAGAAGAGGGGTGTGAGAACCTGCTGGCTAAAAATCCCAAAACTTATCTGCTGGTGTTTATGGAATGAAAGGAACTACAGGATTTTTCAGGATAAAAATAAACCCACGTGGAAGATAGTAGTCAAAATTCAGGCCTTGATTATGGAGGTTATAAGTATCTCGAAGCTTCCGAGCAATAAAGGATCTCTGACCGAAAAAGAAAAAGAGTGGATGAAAAGCTTCAAGCCCCTGGCTAATAAATTTGTTGATGCCAAGAAACTGGAGGCATGGGAGATCAGGATGGACAGCTCTCAGTTTGGCAATTGGCTAAAAGAAAGGAAAATTTTTAAGCTTTTCTTTGACGGGGCTTCCAAAGGGAACCCATGAAAGGCTGGAGGAGGTGGAGTCATCATCAACCCAGATGGGGAAGTCGAGGTGGAATACAGCTGGAATATTGGCTATGAATCTAATAATATAGCTGAGGCCTATGCGGCTATGGCAAGGCCTAAAGCAATTGCTGGTAAAAAAGGTTGATGAAGTCATGGTATTTGGGGACTCCAGGATCATCATTCAGGCAATGAATGGAGGAAGGAAAAATGATAACAACGGGACAGCTAGATTGACAAGAAGAATTAGGTCCATTTCCAAGTTGTTTCGAAAGGTTAGCTTCTATCACATTCTCAGAGCTCTTAATGCCTTGGCGGACATGGCAGCCAATAAATCCATAGATGCGGATCTTAATGGTCTAATAGTTAATTCGGTTGTTCAAAGTGACATTCCTCCTTAGCTCCTCGATGG
>LPNX011044091.1:279369-296527 GCA_001517045.1 Pseudotsuga menziesii | reverse complement strand
GTGTGTGTGTGTGTGTGTGTGTGTGTGTGTGTGTGTGTGTTATGAGAACTTTTAATAAAAAAGAAAGTACAAAAATTTCAACATCTTTAACATGTTATGAAAACTTTCAAAAAAATAAAAGAAGAGGATAAAGATTACTCTTTTGGTCGCTGGGATCTTTGGTAATCATCGCCACATATTCAAAAATAAAATCCTTATCACCAACGAGAATGAATGGTATCTACAATCAATGCATCCTTTTTTTTTACATTCAAAGGTATGTCTAGCTCTTGGACATGATAACCTGCATACCCCCCCCCCATAACACCCTCTTCTCAAACCATATCCTTTTGATGAAAATGAAGAGAACAATCCTTCACCACATGATCGTAAAAATGACATAGTGCACACTTAAAGGAAACACCACAATAGTCTGATACATGTGCATAAGAAATAGCTCCTTTTTTCAAACCTAGTTCCAACGCCAACCCATCTCTCATGTAATACCCTGATTTTAATATCTATAGAATTAATGTATATGTACATGATGAAATGGCGATTAGCCAAACATACGTGATTTGCAATTGTAAGTTGAATGGTATTATAAACACATCATATGTTGCATAATAAGAAGGAAAAAGAATGGGGGACTATGAATCCATGAGAGGGGAAATAAAAGGGGTGTCGCCTTAACCTATCTGAAGTTCCTTAACCTTATTTTTTTATTAGGGGAATGAAAGATGAAATAATAATATTTTATTGATATCCCAAAGTTCCATAACATTTGGTTTATGATGATTATATAACCTTGGTATTAGTTTCCAAATGAAGGTACATGTACTTCCTATGAATGCATGTGGTGTATGTTTAGTATGCATATATATTTTACGATTTTCGGCATGCAAAGGATCTCTATCCTATTCAATATTCATGTTCACTCTTTCTTGAGTTTCTCTTGGAACTAAAATGACCATTGTATTGCTAAATACAATTATGGGAAAATGTTGTCGTGGAACTATGAGGGAATTATGATTATGTGCAGAGGTGGTTCTTGATGTTAAGAGGAGTTAGTTACAATTGAAAATCCTTGGAATCCTAACAAAGAGATTTCTTAGCGAGTTTGTGTCGAAGCCTTGGAGGGAAGAGGTATGACCCAAGGCACTATTTATTAGAGAAGGGTGTCATATTCCTTGGGTTTTGTAGGCTAAGGGGAAAGACGATAGGTAGAATGGGATTGTTGTAGTGGTAAATTGTTTTAAATTTTTTAGATTTGGGGCATGTGAGAGGAATTAGAGCCAATGCATATGCTTTTTTCCCTAGTGTATTCATAGCTTCATCTTACGGGTGACCTCTATACAAAGAAAAAAATATGTAATAGAGAACTTATGGTTGGGTGGAATATCTTTCTTTTACAACTAGTTGATGGTGAATTATCAGAAAAATAAGTGCTTTTGTTGTTTTGCTTGTTATGAATATGAAATGTTGTAATTTTTATAAGAAATTGATTATATTTTAGTTTGTTTAGTTCATAAATAAGTGCATGTGTTTGCAAGTATAATGGTGATATTATAAATCGAATGCAACGTTTGATCATGACAGTCCAATTATGTATTATTGTGCATGCATTCCATAATAAGTTTATTATATGCGAGTATTGAGATTGTTAATAGAAACATAATGAAAAACTCATTGTGGTTATGGATTACCTCGTGGCTTTAATAGTGCGTAAAATCTACTAGGTATGTTACATTTCAAATTTATGTTACTTCATGAAGCTTGACATCATCACTTAGTACGAGCTTTACTAGACTTGTCTTATGCTTTACACACTATTTGCTATTTATTTAATAGTCTCCTCTCTAGCAAATAGTACCACCAGCACTCTTGTGCCATTGATGAAACCTTATGTCTTTGAACCAACCAACAACCCACCTACAACTTTTGACACAAGAACCTCTAGAATAGATTGAGGATAAACATTTTAGCAGTTCTTAGTAGAACCTCCAATGCCTCGAGTTAGTTGTGGTAGATAAGTTATCACTACCAAAGTGAACCCTAAAGGCATTGAAATTGGCTAACAAGCACTTGAAAATGGATATGACTTTCCCTAAGCTCTACCAACCTTCAAAATATATTTTTGCACACCAACTAGATGATGGAAAAACCCTCGACGACGTTTTTATCATCAACATACCATTATGAAAAGCACTCAAACTTCAACACGTATGACGAATTCCTTTGTATATTGAACCCTACACCATTATGCTTGCTGGTAAATGCACATGTAAGGCATTCAATTCAGCACATGCAAGTGCATTCATGGGAAGTCATGCTAAGCACTTGATCATGGTATTATCTACCAATGAAAAGTCATATCTACCACCACCACCATTGCATGAGAACTAACAAAAAGAGTATTGATAAGATCATTGGTACATTTCCCATCCACCAACACCATGGGAGATGAAAACCCCAAGTTTGAGACCTCCCAAGTGTTTGACTTAGAATGTGAAAGTCACCACCACTTAAGGATGAGGCTTGAAGGATGGTTAAAACTGTTGGCATATATGAAATGATTTTCTCTTCCTAAGGTTTAGGCAAGTAATCAACTTAGTTGATCTCCATAATGCTTGCAAAAAATACCCTTCAAAAAACCCTATTCAATGCACTCAGTAAACCCCATCTCATTTTCAATCATTAAAGTGGAAGGATTTGCAATCTAACTTACTAATTTATTTAATTTTCAACATCTTTTTTATGTTTTTTTTCCTCGGAAAAAATTCGTAATTTTATATCATAGAAGAACAAAATTACATCTGCACATGTAATAGGATCACTAAGGATCCCTACATTGTCATATTTTATCAGTATCATATAATCATAACCAAAAAAATTACATATCTGAAAAGATAGTACCACACTGACCTACATATCTGTCCCAGACTGTAAAAATCAGCTAGAAACAACACAGCAATTATGAATATCCAATTCATAAATTTGCTATCTCAGATTAAACTAATCAACAATCAGCCTAGCATATATATAAGCATTCTGCTCAATATACCCAAAAACATGTCAATCTATGACATGTTCATGAAAAACGCCGATGTAAATCAGCATGTTGACCCAGCCTGTCATAGAAGCATTCTGCCCGTTACCAAGACACAAAATCTGGAAAAAATATTTACATATCCGCTCGATACTTAATAAATCAATTCCAAATCAGAATAGTGATAGAAACAAATACTGTCCCAAAACCGCATCATATATGTCGAAAATACTTTGTCTCATATCAACATAACAAATTATAAAAACAATCCCAGCCAGCTCGATACATAGATGTATTAGTTGACAGGTCACAGAATCTGTGCAACTCCCTGCAGTTCCAACACTTCTTCATGAAAAGGCCGATGATAATAGCTTTAACATGTTATGAATACTTTCAATTAAAAAAAAATAGAAGATAAAGAGCATTCATTAAATGAATAAGTTGTATAAATTTTACAAATTGAGCATATAATATATCTTCATTGCACCGAGAGGAGTGAGGTGCTCTACAACCTAGTATGGGGGAGATGTTGTCACATAAGGTAACACAACATAGCGTAATGTAACATTACATTACCAAAAATAAAATAAAATAAGTAATTAAAAAATTCACATCCGCTCATAAAATAAAAAATTATGAAAAGAAATTTAAAAAATCCATAAAATTATGAATAGGAATTTAAAAGTCCATGTAAACCTAGAAAATTAAAAATTAGAACTTTAAAACCGGATCTGACAAGCAAGAGAAGGATCAAATTTCCTAAGTTTACAATTAAAAAAAAATTACACCCCATGAACTTGGGTCCCTCTCAGTGTTTGATATATCTGGGTTTAAGATGGATCTATACTAATAAGATAGCAATAAAATGGATCTATACTCATTAGATAACAAGACAATGTTGTTACATCAACGGTTTTTATCCTGCCTATTTTTTGACAAGTCAATATGACATAACACCTATGGCCAACCATTTTTATCCTCCCTCGCTAAAAACCTAAGGGGCCCGTTCATTGTAACAAACACATGTTAGGGAAGAGAAGCCATATGTGGGGCAGGGACCAAATGTGGTGACACTTGTGGTCACCTCACAAATCTATTAACATAAATAAAATAATCTAGATAAATAGTAGAGAATAGTCATTTAAATTATACTTAATGTCCAAAAACTTTACAAACTTGTGCCCATAACATGATTAGGCCCCCATTTGACCAATATCTAGCTTTCTATGACAAACTGTGCATGTCTGACAGATATGCCTTACAAGACATCATGTCCCAATCATATCCTAGACAAATCTACCTTACACAACATCCTATCACTTCCACATCCTGTAGTGATTTGACATGCAAGGTCCATCAAACCTTAAAAAATCCTGCAAATATCAATCTAAAGGGTACAACAACACCATCTAATTAAACCCAATGAATGACCAAAGGAGACATATGTTCCAGGATCAAGGCTACCATGAGCCCAAAATGGAATAGCACGTGCACAAGAAAGGGAATCGATTTGTTTAGTTTCACCTGCTGCATTTATTACCAAACCATTTTTCAACAACACATCATGTATTTATCATGCAATGAATTAACTATGAACCAATACAATCAAATCAACCATACACACATAATATCAACCATGATTCAGTTGGAAACCACAAGGATCATCTAGACGAGAGTCATAGCCATTGGATCATACTCCAATTTATCATAATCACATAATTAGAAACATAAGGCTTCAATCCATGTCAATTCAAAGAGCAAATCAAAACCCTCTCACAATTCTATAATTCAACCATAAATATACCATTTCAATTTATAGACTCAACCACTACTTTAAGGGGCCACCCATAAGATGCCTCACACAACACATAATCTCATAGCACACAACAAACAACACCAGGAACATTATTAAACAGTTATAGTAAACCAAGAACATTAACAAACATGTATACTATATATTTGCTATAACTTAATTTACTTTCCTATGTTGCTTTACAGTAAGGTTTCAATCCACTTATGTTCTTTTTTTCACACAGAAGATTTTCCCATATCCCTAATACAACAAATTGTCCATGTGCATTAACAATTTCAGTCCTACAGATGAAAAGACATTTGACATAAGAGCTTTTTGAAACCAAAACAAAGTTATGTATTCAAGTTTACATTACAAACATAATATAATTACACATTCCAACCGTATAAAGTATTCAAGTTTAATTGTACATAACAATCTAATCATCATTTGGATAACTTACCATTGGCATTTTTAGGCACTCTACTTCCACCATGGCCCTGATTGGAGGAAAAAGAAGTTCATAATTCTCCCCATAGAGCTTACGAGGGATCCAATGAATATACCCCTCTATTTAACTATGGAACTATATAGTATATATTGTATCATGAATATCTAACAATGAAACTATATACTATGTCATGAGTATACACTAAAAGATTATTTATGAGTATAGAGGCATGGTCATGGAGCTAGTTATAATAGATATGCTAAATTGTATAACATGTTTGGTTCCCCTATAGTATCTTAAAGGACAGTATGCAATACATACATATTATAGTATTTCAAAGGCATTATACAACAGAAGTGCAAGCCTGATGATAAGAATAGAACATCCTAAACCTATTTCATCCTCATTTCATGAATGCAACACAAATGCATAAAAAGTCATAAAAAACATATTTTATTACCTATAGTGAACATGTGCTCAATCCTAAAGAAACCTCTTAGTATTCTAGAAGTGAGCTCAAGTAAATTAGCCTGTTTAGTAAATGTGTGCCAAAGAAACTCGTTAAGAGCACCAACTACTCCTTTTCACTCTTGGTGGCATTTTCTAAATGCCAAGTTAAATTAATGGTAGATATCAACAGCTTAGTACAATGATGCTATAGAATTAGTGGATCTAAAATTGTGCACACTAAAACCATTCTAGGAGCAAGGATATTCAATCTTTTTACCCAAGAAGATTTCCCTTACTCTACTCAATTGCAAATTCCTTCACTGCTATACTTATACTTGACCAGGCTATTGGTTGTCTAAGATGGTCATCAATTAACAACCAAACTATATACGCCGTATCTTTTCACAAACATACTAATACACTATGTCCATTCCTAATAAGAAAACGGAACATAAAGCACAAATATGTGATTGATTGCAACTGAACTATACGAAGTGTAAGGCACTCTAGGATGAAGCATATTGCATGTTGTTACATGGGAATATTTCCCTTTTCTCTCATTGTATGTAGATAATAATCACTTGAGTTATATAATGCAAGTTCTTCAATGTCAGACTTGTAATTGTACATGACCAAGCATATGGTTGTTTAATATGCCCATATATATAAGAATGAAACTATATACTGGGTCAAGAGTATCTATAAAAACCTCTTAGTACTCTAGAAATGAGCTCATGAAAAAACATGCTAAATTGGATAACACTTACAAGTTCCCCATACTACAGGTATTATAATGCAAAAGTGCATGCCTAGAAATAAAAAAGCAATAGATCGTCCTAAATGTATGGTTGCAAGTGAACCAAGCAAGCCTTTTCTCTATCAAAGAAAAAACAAGTAAGAATTATCCCACTTTACATAGATATTATGAGAATTTTTAATGGGGTTTATAATCCAAGCTTCTATTGAGGTTGTATGTGTGTATTTTTCCTTCACAATAAAGCACCAAAACCCTTTCTCTTATGCAAGCCTCTAGATACTCTTCATTGCCAATGCCTTGTAGAAATTAAATAAAATTTTCACGTCATAGGTCCCCATGGTGTTTCAAATTGCTAGTTTTTTTACATCACCCATGCAAAACATTTTTTCTGTCTAGACACATACCAAATGAATCTACAACCAAGTCTCTCAATTGTTGCATGAGGAGCTATGTGCCTTAGGCATTTATCCATTAAAGTGATTCAATAGAGAGTTAGTTGTTAGATAGTAAACTAATTGTGCTCATGGCTGGAAAAGGCAACATATTGTTGTGCACACTCCTGAAACAAATAGCAATCATATCATAGAGACAACAAAGATAACATTTGATAGTAACACTACTTGTTGATCCTAAAAGAAAACAAACACATGCCATGTATTTTAGGGAAGAGTAGAACATGTGACATTGTAAACAATCAAATTTATATGGCATCCAATATTTAGTTGTAAACAGTATTTAGTTGTAAACAATTTTTATTGTACATGTATCCAATAGATAAACAGTGATGGTTGTCATTATCATACAGGTTTTTGCAATCATGGAAAGAGGGAACCACACTAATCAAGTACGAAGGTCATGAAGACGATCGGCCAGCGGTGCACAACTACGACATACTTCATTAGATGAAGAAATAGACCACAATGCTGATATAAATGTTGAAAACCACAACAAGGCAGAGTCAGTTTCTATCAATCAACCATTAAACACAGTGCAAGGAAATGTCGATACAGATGTTGAAAACCATAACATGGTAGAGGAAATCAATGTCACTCCACCATCAACCAAAGTGCAAAGATTTTGTTCAAGAAATAAGATCAGTGCTATTAGGTGTTGGACAAAAGAGGACATGTTGAAAGAAATTAATGATGTAGAATTCAATGGGTATTCAGTGATAATAAATGCAAAGAAATCTGGGATTGGACCTTTGTCCTTGCATTATTGGTTAAATGGCCTGACTCATACAAAGAGGAGAGGACCTCTTACAGTGACGAAAAAACAAAAGGAAGAGGAAGAGGAAGTGGTTGTTTGGTGTAAGGATATGGATGACATGGGCCATGGGCTGGAGTTGATACAACTGAAATCGAACATGGCGCAAATATGGAAGTCAAGGCCAAATCCTTCATAGATGGATTTCCTAGGAAATCATGGTGGGAAGGTTTTAAGGCTAGTCACCCAAATATTGTCTTGCAAACAATGTAGGGCATAGATAGAGAGAAAGCTCTGAATTTGCGGCCTAGTTCTATGACACTCTATTAAGCGCATATGACAATCATGCATATGGTCCAACCCCTATATGGAATTGTGACAAAACATGATTACACACATACAATATTTATGGAATGCGGGTAGTCACCAAGAGAGGCAGTAGGAATGTACCCAAAATACTGCCTAAGAGTATGGAGTGGACTATTATTCTATGTTGCATAAATGTAATTGGTGCAATGATCCTTGGCTTCTACTTGTTTAAGGGAAATACCTAGCTGAAGAACTACATCAAGAACTGTGAGCCACGAGCATGCATGGTTGCTCATCCCAATGCATAGATGAATAAATAATTGTCCATGAATTGACTTTTCCATTTTTCTGAATCTGTGTCGGGTGGTGTATCTCCTGAAAAAAGACACTTGTTGATTTTTTATGGCCATGGAAGCCACATAGCTCTACTAAGCGCTCAAGAGGAAAACATGATGGGAATTGACCTATTGATTCTACCAACACATACCACTTGTAGGTAGCAGCCACTTGATGTGAGTGTGTTTATTCTATATAAGTGTTACTTTAGGATTGAGAGAGCGTCATGGATGGCCAATAACCCTAGGATATAAGTGAAAAGGGATGAATTGGAAAAAATTGCAAGTAATGCTTTTAAAAGGGCATTGGTACCCTTAAATATCAAGGTTGACTTTAAGAAAAGTAGAATATGGCCACTAAATTATGATGCTCTCATCAATGACATGGCTTGTAGCCAAGCATTCAAAGGTGTAGAAGATGTAGAAGATGCAATTGCTATGGATAACATCTTATCCCTCTCGCAAGAGTAGGGCCAAACATTGGGTGATGACGATGAACATGGAAATGAAACTCAATACGATGGTCACATCAATGCTACCGATGCAGTTGATGAAGCAATTGAATCAAGTGGAGTTGGAACACACCAAACACAGAGAGAACATGCATGGAAACTACATATTGACTCTACTAGACCAATTATGGTTGAAGGTTGTGAAGCACAACAAAGCATAGAAGAGAAATTGACATTGCCAAGCCAAGTACCGCAGCTTGAGTGGTTAGCAGATGCAATGATGAATATGAACAGACAGATTGTTACTAACACCAATTAAGAAATCCTTGACATGCCTTCACTGCTAGCATACATGAACAATGAAGTTGTCTACTATTACGTGGATGTAGATGGTGTAGAAGAAGACACTGCAGTCAATGAAGAACTATGTGTTGATGGTGCAAACAAAGTAGACATCCCAACCGATCCTGATAACCAACCAAGTGGCTCGCCATTGCTTAGACAATTCCTAAGGATGCTGGTGGAGAAAGTGAGTAGAAAGGCAAGGGAAGGAGCAACATGTTTTCTTCGATTAAGCAAAAGTTCACAACTACTTACATTAGACGAATACATCACACTTTTGGTAGAATTTGAACTAAAGGAAAAGGAGATGCAAGAAATGAAACCGAAGAAGAAGGAACTTGTGAAGGAAAGGAGGGAAATAAATATTATTCAAGCAGAACCATAGAAGCAGGAAAGGATGAAAAGAGAACAACAAAGGCAGGACAAATAATACCATAAGAAATTGGTCAGGCTTGAAAACGAATAAAGAAAGGTCCATTGAAGACAACAAAAGGAGAATGTGGGTAGGGAGCAAGTGGCCATAATTGTGGACAAGATCGACCTAAGGATGATGACCTCATTTGATCAAATTGTGGGCATACACATTTCTTCCAAGACCTTATAAACATATAAGTCCCCTAGTTTCATTCGATTGGTCCACTCACCCCCCATATTATCCAACAAGTCCACCTCCCCCCTTTAGCCCAACCAATTTAGGGTCCAATCCGAGATGGGATTTTCCAACACCTCCAAACAATATAGGTGTATTGAGCACAATCCATGGCTATGGGTTTTCAATTCCTCCTTGAATACAAGGAGCTAAGTGGCATCAAGAAACTAAAGGAGGATCAACCCAATTTGATCAAGCAAATGTAGGCACCTCAAACAACTAGGCTTAGGCAAATGTAGGAGGCTCAACAAGCTTTGATAATAAAGAAACTCAGCCTCCTGGAGCATAAGGGCATAAAAGGTTTCTGCCTAACCATAAGGGAAGAAAAGGTTTTGTTAAAAATACATTTTTTGGATGAATATGTATTTAGTTGGATGGTGTATAAGTGAATAGTATATATTTGAACACATATTCATGGAGCTTCACAATCGAATAGTATATGTTATGATACCTTCCAAATTCATGGGGGGAGGGATTTATTTTTTGATAAGGCTACTAATGGTTTCTATTTAGCTATGGGTCAAGAAGCCTGCATTTATATTCATATGGACAACGGATTGAGATTCATTTAGACTCACATGGACAAAGACAACAAATAGATCATTATAGACAATTATCTAGGGATAATGAATAGTGAACAGATTTGAAGACAGATCATCTTCAGTCTCCGAAGGGTATTAGCCTTAAAGTGGTTCTAAAAGTTGCATAAGTTTATGCTTTTTCAAATTGTTATTTGCCTTTTTAATGAGCATGGACATACCATATAGTTTCTTTCTTTGTAGCAAATAATGCAAGACACGTTTCTAAGACATCTAAATAGTTTTTTAGAATGATTTTTGTAGCAGAAAGCTCATTTGACATTGCTATTCCACTAAATTTGTCTGATAATAGCACTTGGTTATTCCACCAAATTGACCCAAGAATTCCATAGGGTCTCTTCCCTTTTTAAAATGCCAAATGTGAAAATTTTGGGGGCCCATATTTGCCAAACAACGTCAACATACCTCTTTCTCTTTTGATATGGCATTTGTGTAATTAATAGGCCAATTTTTTATATAACATATCAAGCTTCTTCCTATTTTATCGTGCTCATAAGCTTATGTAATTTTATCGTGCTCATAAGCTTATGTAAAAAATTAATTATTAGATCAAATTTATAAATTTATAAGTTAGATTTAATGCTTATAAGTTAAAGTTATGGTAAATTTATTGTAATGTGATGAAAAAACCTTAGTGCTAAAACCCTAAAACAAAATACTTAAACGAAGAGTTTGAGCTAGCGAAAGAAAGGTGTGCTTCAGTAAGGTGACTTAATGCATTACCTTCTGAAGGCCATAATGTTTTCATACAAAATTTGATTCTTTATGTGATGCCCCACTGGAAATATCTTGGCAAGCTTCTTCTTTTTTTTCTTTTTCTTTGTCAGACGAAAAAAAGCATTCCTTGCTAAATATCTTGACAAGCTTATACTTTGAAATGCATTACAGAGTTATTTTCTTCAATTCATCTTATGTTTTCTAAATAACAACTCATTTTTCATATAGATATGTCTTCCTACCGCACAACTTTTCTCACTCATCTTTTTCCTTACATCAACATTTTGTCCTCCACTCAAATATCTATTTACTGTACATGTAATTTCCATGCCTTTGCTTGCTTGTTGTGCCTATTGCTTACCAACATTATCTTATGCTTATCCCTTTATTGCACAAGCTCTTTATTTTGTTCCCATATGTGCTCTTTATTAAGATCAAATTTGTAAGTTACCTTAAATACAAATACATTGACTTTATAATTTTTTAATTTAATTACCCTACAAGTTTGCAAGTTTTTTTATAAGTTACCCTAAATTAATTACAAGCTGTGAATAGATTCTTTAAATTTAGCCTAATTGGTAATGTTTTTTTGTTCCCTTCCATCATATGTTAATCCCAATTTTTTTTTACAGAGGTTTTTTTTTAGGTTTGAGTTTTGGATAGGAGGCCAACAAATGGCCAAGCTGAAATAGGCTCTGTATCTAAACATACCTACTTGTACTTTGTATTTTGCTTTCAAAGTCTTCACACTACCATAGTTAAGATATATTTGCACACAACTGAGCATATTTTAAAACCCAGTTGTTATGAAGGATATGACTAAACCTTCATGAAATCCACCAAGCATTGGGCACTTGCACGCATTTAAAAGGACCACTTTTGGCCTTTTTCACACCCTTTTTCGTCCCTCCCTCGGAACCCTCTCAATGATGTGTGTTAAATTGAGTGGGGCCAATGGGTGACATTGAAGATAGAGAATCTAATGCGGGATTGAAGAAGGTGCACCAAGGTTTTGGTTCCAACCCAAAAATCACTACAAAGCAATATCCAAACATAGCTAGGGGTCTTTGATGGTAAGTATGATAATCTTCTTGATGTTTTCCTCTAGCATATGTGGATGATTCAATCTTCCTTAGGGACGCATGCTTTCTAGTGCATATTATTGTAGGAAGAGTTCATAAATGTAGTCTTGATAGTCAATTAAGCCCCAAGAAGCTAAGAAATTGTCTAAGACAACTTGACTTTTTCTTGGGTTATCATAGTTTTTTTGGGAGTAGAGAAGTTTTACTTTTCCACATTGAAAATAAAGTATTATGAGTTATTGTGGTGACAAAGTTTATGCTATGAATGACATCTTACTACTTAATGTCCAATTGTTGATTGGGACCATTTCAGGCTCTCATCAAAGCGAGGTTTTAACCAATGAGCTATGAAGAAGAGCATGAGTTTAAAAGGCAATACTTGAGACAATGGCAAGGACGAGGAGTACATGATTACACAACTGGATGTTGAAGGTAATGTATTCAATATCCAAACGCTACGAAGCAATATCCAAATAAATATGGGAAACCTTCATGTTGATTATCTATAAGACATAGCCATTACCACTTTAAAGGCAATTCAAAAAAATAGTTGCAGGTCGCAAATACTTGGCAAAAACCCTAAAATATTACATGTGCAATTTTTTCACCATTTGAGGAACATGGTGGGCAATAAATTCATTAACATTGGAGGAAAAGTAAATCCCATCCTTCAACTAGTCCTAAAAAATTAGACACTTTTTCATAGGCAGTAGGATGCCAGTAATTTTTTTTACAAAGGAGTAAAACATGGAAGACCTGGTTAACCATAAAGCCTACAAATAAATCACATAAAAAACCCAAAAACCTACTGAAAAATCTCATCCAAAACCCTATTATAATATTTTGATTTATTTATCCCTAGATGGGGTGATAGACGGTGCACCCATGGAAGAAATGATGACTAGAGGTAGTGGAGCAAGGATTGAGGAGCCACAACATTAATCACCCATCCTCTTGGCCATCAAACACTAAGTGATGAAGTTAATTCATCCCAGCTTGAGCAGTATCGGCGTGATATGCACTTTTATTGCAACTTTCACTCTCAGCGGTGATCCAATGAACAAAATGAAGCCATCATATGCTCCTACGCATTATGTTTTCCCCTCCACTCCTCTACTTGCATGAGAGCTTAGCAAGAAAATCATGGCCAAAGAGAGGCAATGTGGTATTAGTCGCCACAACTATCATGGGGGGGGGGTGACTCTAGGGTTTCGACTAACACTGTAACGGATGATCACATCAACTCCATCATCGAAGCACTACTGGAACTTTGGCAAGAGATTAATGGGTTCGAAGAGGAAACCAATGCATTGAATTGCCCTAAAAGTTAAGGGGGTGACCGATTGGTGTAACGATTTTGTTGAAGCGATGGGGATTTTGCTTCCTTTCTTTCAAATTGAGGACCCTTATGGGGGAGCTAACGTAGAAAAGAACATCAATACTAAAGATGTTAACTACACTCCATATGTGCATTCCTCTAGAATGGCAATGACTGAGGACATTGGTAGCACAAAGGTGAAGGTTGAGAGTCCCATTGCAGCAGCACTGGAGCCCAAAATGGAGAAGCTTGACACCACTCCCATAAGCAGTAGTGCTAAAGTGGATCCTGGGAAGAAAGACATGGAAAGGGAGTCAAAAGACGACCCTGTCCCAACCCTTAGTAGCAAGTGACCGAAGGCAACCGACATCGAATATCCTGGTCAATGAATCTGCTTGCGCATTCGATTATTTTTTACGTTTTCAATTTGGTGCATAGCTCTCTTTCCTTGATTTTATCAACATATCGAAAACCCAATAACGACTATTACTTGTTCTCTGTTTTACTCTATGAAAATTCTAAATATGTATGCAAAATATTGATCCAGGAGGATCCAGGAAGACCAAATTTTCAAAGTCCTCCAATATCAGTGAAACTAGCACCAGATCGAAGGGTTCATCAAGACAATTCCAACGGTGTTCGTTTCACCTCAAATGGACTCTGTATGAGAAAGTTATCGCGTTTTGTTCTATGAGGTCAACAGGCAAAATTGGCAAAAGAGGTGCCACGTGGCACCACTGACAGGGTGACACGTGACATCCGTACTGTATGGACATGATGACATGGAATGTGTA
Organism: Pseudotsuga menziesii; assembly: GCA_001517045.1. NCBI lineage: Eukaryota > Viridiplantae > Streptophyta > Pinopsida > Pinales > Pinaceae > Pseudotsuga > Pseudotsuga menziesii. The sequence goes on along the minus strand of LPNX011044091.1, from coordinate 282,246 downwards.
TGAACCAATGAGAGGACGACATGTGGCATGTATAGACGGATGACGTGTCAACCCATTCAATGGTACGGTCCAATCCAGAGGGAACACGTGTCTGTACGGAAGGTGTGTTGGCCCAGTAATATTTCGCCACATGGCACTTGATGATTGGTTAAAAGTTTAGTGTGACATCCGTACTGTATGGACATGATGACATGGAATGTGTATGAACCAATGAGAGGACGACATGTGGCATGTACAGACGGATGACGTGTCAACCCATTCAATGGTACGGTCCAATCCAGAGGGAACACGTGTCTGTACGGAAGGTGTGTTGGCCCAGTAATATTTCACCACATGGCACTTGATGATTGGTTAAAAGTTTAGTAAGAAGACTAGCCTCCATGGGGCTCGACCCTGTGACCTCTCCTGCATAGTGCTCCGCCAAGTTACCATTAGCCCACAAGGGGTTCCTTCTATAATGTATGGAAATAAATTTATTTAAAGTATGCAATGGCATTTCGAGCCCCAAAGGAGTCGGGGCTTAGCCCCGACCTTGGTTCTTCCTCCAACGTGACCGGGAGCTCCGACCAGCACGGGAGCCCAGCGCATTTAGGACATGTCGAATTATAAACTATGGAGTTTGGGTTAAAAGTGGGTTGAGAATTGTTTCTCTGTTATAACAATTTTTTGGGTTTTATACATAGTTCGGTTGGGTAGTTTTGCAACCAGATTTTATTAATGCCATACTTGGGTATGTGGTTGGCATAGTTATTAATTATGTCAACTACATGATAAAAGGAGCTTTAAGTGAACCCAACCAAAACTTGAGAAGTTGAAACAAGATGCCAATCTTGGAAAATTTGTCGTAACCAAAGAGAGAGGAAAATGTGAAGAGGGGCAAGTCATGGCTATATAAGCCCCCTTAGTTGCCATTTGCCACTCATGCTTTGGAGTGGAGACTTTGTAGCGAAAGGAGAGAAGGGAGATTGCGTAGCTGTGCAGGAGGAAGGTACAAGTGTTTATACTCATTTTACACAGTCTTCAGGCTTCGAAGTTGCTGGAAGCAGTCTTGTTGTGTTTTGGGCAGCGGTTCTCTTCCTGACCATTGTCGCCAAGGTATCATTGTATCATTGCCATGTATTTTGCCTTATGCTGAGATTATAGATCGACCCTCCTATTAAGAAGCAGGGCCGGAGATGTATTCCATCCTGGACGAACTCCGTTATCAACTTGTTGTCTTTATGTGCGTATTGTCTATGCTGTTTGGTTCTCTTCTTATGGATTTGTGAGCTTCATTCATGCTCTTTATGCAATTCATGTTAACGTCATAGAGTAGCAAAGATCTTGTTTTCAGATCATGTGGTATCAGAGCAGGTTTATTTGACGTTGGATTGTGAGTGTGGATGCTCACGAGGGCTAAACTGCAAGCTGGTGAGGGTACATTAGAGCCTTACAATTCTGAGATCGGACGTGCACAACGAAGGAGGAAGATGGATGCTAATGATGCCCGCATCGAGATGGAGGAAAACTTTCACAAGGTCTTCTACATGATGGCCGACAAGGTAGACAAGTTGTTTGCAGACTATGAAGAATGCATGGCAAAAGAAAGGAAAGGCAGTGAAGTAAAGAAGGAAGACAAAGAAGTGAAGGACGAAGGCAACGCTTCAGTTAACCAAGGAGGAGGTGGCGAAGAGCCTCCTGAGCCTCCCTCTTCACCTTCAGCTTCAAGCACAAGTTCAAGTGCTTCTTCCTCATCTCATTCTCAGCATTCCAAGGTTCCTCACAAAGAGCCTCAAAAGAAGCCCTTATTGAAGCTCGATGTGAAATTTGATTTGCCCATGTTCAATGGGGAAGCGAATGCAGAGAAGTTGAACAATTGGATAAAGCAAATTGAGGTCTATTGCCGAGTCCAGCAGATCAAAGAAGAAGATGTGAAGATTTAGTTGGCTTCACTTTGGCTGACAGGCACCGCACTTCTATGGTGGGAAAGCAAGCTTCAGCAAGGTAGCAAACAAATGGGTAATCTTCTCTCATCGTGGTCTGCTTTCATTTCTACTTTACGTAAGCAATTTTATCCGTTGGGTTATGTTCAAAAGGCTATGATGGATTGGCAAAGTTTTAGACAAGGTAAGGGTCAGAGTGTTCAGAATTTTACTGAAGAATTTAGAAAGAAAGCTCTAGATTTGAATATTTCTTTAGATTCTCCTGACACTCTTTTGAAGTACATTGGTGCTCTTCATCATTATCTATGCCATACTTTGCTGTTGTTGAATCCTACTAGTGTGGATGAAGCAAGTGTTCAGGCTACTCATCTTGAGAGCAGGGGGAAGCATTTGCAAGAAGACCATCCGAAGAAGCCTTTCAAGCCCAACAACAACCACAAGTCCAAAAAGAAAGACAAGAGCAAGAAGACAGCTACTGCCTATAAGGAAGGAGGAAAGCTCCATTGCAAACATTGCGACACTGATGGGCATGATGAAGAAAGTTGTTGGAAGCTGCATCCTGAACAGAGGCCAAAGCATTATGGAGGCAAAAAGAAGAAAAAGACCATTGCAACTGCGCAATGAGATTTTGGTTCCAACTCAGGTGACGAAACCAGGATTACAGCCGTGGGAATGCAAGGTAACAAAACTCCTCATATTGGTTCAAGTTCTACTCATGTTTCTAAAGAAAATGATAAAAGAAGAAGTGAGTTGTTTCACATCAGAGTTGTGTCTAAGCATACAAAGATTGAAACATTATTTGATCCAGGTTCTCAAGTAAATTTGATCTCAGAATCAGTTGTTAAGAAGTTGGGCATACAGACTAAACCTCACCCCAAACCTTATCCTCTTGGATGGGTATGCGATAATGCTAAGCTACAGGTGACTAAACAATGCAGGTTAAGGTTTGCTATTG